>JAODAL010076016.1:0-13772 GCA_025379985.1 Phyllomedusa bahiana | reverse complement strand
TAGGAAGTTAAAAAGACGGGGGGATAGTTAGTCAAGCGGGAAACCACACAGGGGGGGGAGTTTCATTTGGGTTAAAATTTTGGGGGGGGGTCAGGGGGTAAAAGGGGCAGGGGAGGGAAAAAAGGGGAAAAAATACTGGGAGGAGGGGGGCCCAAAATTTTTTTTCCAGAAAAATTTTTTAAATGCAAGGAGCATCGAGTATTTCATTTATGAAATGGAAGAAAACTGCATTTTGTTACTTATACAGATGTGTTAAATCCTTTGTTGGACTTTTTACAGGAATCTTTTTGCCTGTAATCCTCAAAAAAAAATTTTTTAATAAAAAAAAAAAAAAAAAAAAAAAATTTAAAAATTTCCAAACCACTTTTTTCCATAGCACTGGGGCAAAACAAAATTTTTGGGGTAGTGCCACCAATTTTTAACCCCCTCCCCTTTTAAAGCATAAAATTAAACAAATTTCCCACCAAAACGGGGTTTTTGGGGTTTTTAAAAATCACTTTTTATTATATAACAAATCTAAAATCCAAAGAAATGTGTGCAAAAAAATACAGGGGTTTTAAAAAAAATCCAAAAAAACACGGAGGGAAAAAAACAAACCCCCCAAGGGGAGGTAAAAAATCCCTATTTTAACCAAGAATTCTAAAACATGTGAAAAATAAAATAAAATAATCCTGTTTTTGAAAACCTCGAACGTAAGGGGGCCCCCTGCTCCCCTTTCTTCCAAATTAGAAATCATCCCCAAGTGGAGGGGAAAAAAGGGGTCCCAGAACGAAAATAGAACAGCGATGTAATGTAAAACTCTTCCCAAGGTGGGCGCTGTTCCTCCCGAACCCCAACTCGCGTTTCACTATAGTAACGCTTCCTCGGGGGGTATCACTTCTAGATAAGCCCCCCTTAAATATATGTCGATACACAGCCAATAGGGGGTTCACCGGGCATGCGCACGTTCGGAGACGGCCACACCGTCCCCCCATCCGGGATTCCTGCTACGGCATGCGCGAGAAGATCACTTCCGCACATGCGCGCAGCGTGTTCTGGACGCCGGAGCGGTGCGGGTGACGTCTTGCGCATTAGTTTGGAACTGCGGTTCCCATGGGAGGTGGTGCGCGTGGAGCGGGGGAATGGTCGTCCCCCCGCACCGCCCCGGCGTCCCAAACGCGCTTGCGCGCTTTGGGGGGAAGTGATCTTCTCGCCAGCGCTGTAGCCGGGAAGCCGGATGGGGGGAGCGGTGTGGCCTTCCGACGCTGCCATGCGCCGGGGGGCTAAACCCCGATTGGGTGTGTATCGCATATTTTTAAAGGAGGCTTGATTAAAAGTGATACCCCCCTGAGGGACCTTTACTGATACGCGAAACGCGCTTTGGGTTGGGAGGACAGCAGCCCACCTTGGTAAGAGTTGACTTACATCGCTGTTCTTTTTCGTTCGGGGCCCCCTTTTTCACCCCACTTGGCGATACATTTTTGGAAGGGGTAAAGGGGGGCCCGGGGTTATTTGAGGTTGTAAATCGGATTATTTTTACTATTTTGCACATGTATAGAATCTCTTTTAAATGGGATTTACCCCCCTTGGGGGTCGTTTTTTCCTCCCCTGTTTTTTGGGTTTTTTATGAAACATGTATTGTTTGCACACATACTTTGGATTTTAGTTTGTAATATAATAAAATGTGATCTTTTATACCCAATACTCTCGTTTTGGTTCAGTTTTTTTAATTATTAATTGTTTCAAGGTGTGCTCGGGAAACTTTATTGGGTTTGTAATAAATTTTATATTATATATATATATATATATAATTTTTATTATGAATATATATATGGAATTGTCTTTCTAACAATCTAAAGATGCTTAATTTTCATATCCAGAGTGATTTTCACCATTTCAATTATGCTCAATTTTACCCGCTAACCAAAGGGGAAAATTTTTTTACTATGTGTCTATGGCACGATTTTGCCCTTTGGGAACAACTCCAACCCAAAACCCCCACCCCAAGGGTCGCATCCAAAAAATTGTCTTAGCATAAATTTTTAAAAGACAGGCCTTTGTTCCTCCCCCCCCCCCCCCCAGCCACATCAGTATCAGATCGTTTATTATCCTGTAAACCGTTATGAGGGAAATGAATTGTCTTTTGTGAAGAGAAACATCTCCTCCCAAAAGGGCCATAAAAATATTTGGCCAGGGATGGAGAAAACCCTAGCCCCCCTCAAAGGCACCTGCAATTGAAAAAATATCTTAAATTTTAAAAACACAAAATAATTATGTTTCAACAAGGGAATCCTGGTGGACAGTAAACGTAATTGTAGCAGCCAGTGTCAGGCAGCAGCTGCCAAAGCAAACGGGATTATGAGGTGTATTAAAAGGGGCATAGATGCACTTTGATGAGAACATTATTTCTCTCATACAAGTCACTGTCAAACCAAACTTTAGAATTTTTGTGACAGTTCTGGGCACCAGTTCACAGGAAAGATGTTGCAGAACTTGGACAGGTACAAAGGTGGGCAACACAAATAATAAAAGGACTGGGTGGACTGCATTACCCAGAAAGATTAGAAAAATTAGGGTTATTTAGTTTAGAGAAAAGATGGCTTCAAGGGGACATAATAAATATGTATAAATATATTAAAGGTCAATATAGAGATCTCTCCCAAGATTTATTTATACCCAGGACTGTATCCAGAACAATTGGGCATCCTTTATGTCAAGAGGAAAGAATGTTCCTGCATAAACATAGAAAAGGATTCTTTACTGTAAGAGCAGAGGGACTGTGGAACTCTCTGCCAGAGGAACTTGTCATTGTGAATTCACTAACAGAATTCAAAAAGGGTCTGGATGCATTTCTAGAGTGTAATAATACAACAAGTTATAGTGACTAGGATTCTGGAGAAGGATCGTTGATCCAGGGATTTATTCTAATTGCCATATTGAAGTCAGGAAGGAATTCTCTCCTAAAATGAGGACAATTGGTTTCTACAATTGGCTTCTATGGGGGTTTTTGCCTTCCTCTGGATCAACACTTTAGCACAATAGGCTGAGCTGGATGGACGTCTGTCTTTTTTCGGCCTTACAAACTATGTAACTATGTAATAACCGGCTTCAAGTATGAAATTCTGTTTATTGGTAGAAAAATTACTGCACTTGTTTAAAAAATATTGTAAAACGTAAAATGCCTGATCAGGGGAGGGGGGAGGTCGCTGGGGTAAAGTGCTACTACATCACATGATAGCCAACAGAAGTGAGCTTGCCATTCATTTTTTTCCACAGAAATAATTGTTTGGTATCACAGATGTAACCCGGGCACTGAATGACTAAAGGTTGTAGTTGATAATACACTCATTATCCTAAATTTCTGTTAAGGGATTGAATATCTGACACAATGGGGCGAAAAAAAGGAGTAAAACCCCCTTTGTGCACCTTTGGAAGAGAATGAAAAATGGTAATTACCAGGGATTTGAGATATAGGTCTTCCACTAAATTAAAAGGCAATAGTGCCCTGTACATATTGGAATCGTTCAGCATTTTCATGTTTTCTCTAACATAAAGGGAAGTGTCCAAAATGACAATAAACCCCCCTCATCCTTATTGGCCGATAATCTCTGGATTGTTAGGTAATGTTTTAATTGCCTCTTGTTCACCTCTAGTAAGAAATTATTATTAAAATTATTTTTTTGTTCTTTTCAACTGTCATATAATTTTAGCAAGTTTTATTCTACTTGATCCTGGAAACAACCTCTGAATCACACGTGAAAGGTAAAAGTGTCAAACAGTTACTCTCACATAAAGTGTCACATGTGACATGTGACTTTTTTATTGCAATTGCAATATTGCAATTGCAATATTTATTGAAAATTGCAAAAAAAGGAATCAATTTGCCTCCATTTTCAAACAATTTTCAGATAAGGTTTTCAATAGTGACAGCAAACCAGTGCCTTTTTTACCCTAATTTTCAAGAATTTGGGCAATGCCTTAATGTATGTAGTTAATACATAGTTCCATGCCTTACAGGTGTATTGGAGTCTAGGTAAGAAACAAACATGGAAAAAAGAGTAACCCATGGTTTAGTGCAGTTTTCAAAATGACTTGAGCTGTAGGGTACCAAAATGTCTTGTTTTGAGCCTGTGTAAGGTAATAACTATGCACAATATTTCCATAATATGACTGTTTATGTCTCTATACTATTGAGCATTCTGCCTAGAAAATAGAACACAAAACATAACACAAGGACATTTTATTATTATATGCCAGACCAAGTACCACCGAGGTCTTAGAACCTCAAAATATCTTGAGGATTTATATCAGAATATTAAGGTGTTACTACAACAGATAAGCATCAGAAGCTCTGCACATATATCTTAGTGGAATAGAAATGTACTTACATAAAATGACTCTTTTTGCCCACCACAATATAACATAAGACATAAGGTACATACATAGGTTATAATTTTACATGGAAATAGCAGGAGACAATAGTAACATAAAATGGCGTCCTCCATTCTAATCTTATGATTTACTTTTCTCTTTCTAGGCTGAAGAAAGATCCTAAAGTGAAGATTTGGCCTTTATTAACAATTGGCCCAATCAGCCCTGTTTGTTGTTAAATGTCTGGCCCACTCTTTGGAACACCTGGTAAGGATCCATCATCTTCTATATCATATTTTCCTGTTCTCTGATCTCCTCTAGTTTCCTAGTCATATATTTGAACATCAGACCTAATAGGCCTTCCTGTCAGTTTTAAGGCGGGCACAGGATATGTTATGGCAGTCTGTATTCTGCTGATGTATCTGCGGGTCAGTGGTGGGGAGATTTCTTGCCATTATCTTTATCATTTATCTTCCTGATTATAAATTCTGCAGTTCTGACAATAGATGTTTTGATAAAATGTATGGATACAAGTCCCTTATGTTTAATGGCATTTTAATATAGAGGAGATAAGTATAAAGTCATTCTACTCAATGTGGAAATGAATCATGTGAATTCAGGTTTAGACCCCTCTACTTTATTTATTTATTTATATATATATATATATATATATATATATATATTATATTATATATATATATATAATTTTATATATATATAATGTATATACTCGAGTATAAGCCGACCCGAGTATAAGCCACCTACTTTTGCCACAAAAAAACGGGGAAAACTTATTGACTCGAGTATAAGCTTGGGTAAAAAATGCAGCGGCTACTGGTAATTTTAAAAAATAAAAATGGATACCTATAAAATTAAATAGGAAGTTTAATGTCCCCAAAGGCAATTATAGGCAGATATATGGCCCTATATGCAGGTATAGGCAGCTATATGTCCCCATAAGCAGATTATAGGCAGGTATATGGCCCCATACGCAGGTAATAGGCTGGTATATGGCCCCATTCGCAGGTTTAGGGCAGGCTGTAGGCAGGTATAGGGCAGGTATAGGCAGTGTAGGCAGGTATAGGGCAAAGGTAAAAGGCAGATGTAGGCAGGTATAGGGCCGGCTGTAGGCAGCTGTAGGCAGATATAGGGCAGGTATAGAGCCGGCTGTAGGCAGGTATAGGCAGCTGTATGCAGGTTTTAGGCAGCTGTAGGCAGGTATAGGGCCGGCTGTAGGCAGGTATAGGCAGCTGTAGGCAGTTATAGGGCCGGCTGTAGGCAGGTATAGGCAGCTGTAGGCAGGTATAGGGCCGGCTGTAGGCAGGTATAGGCAGCTGTAGGCAGGGATAGGGCCGGCTGTAGGCAGGTATAGGCAGCGGTAGGCAGGGATAGGCAGTTTAAAAAAATTAAAAAACAATCACTTACCTGACTCCTCGCTGCTCCGTCTCCCTCGCCGCTCCGCCTCCTCGCTGTCCGCCTCCCGCGCGCTGTCCTCGGGTCTTCTCGGCACAGGCGGGTGACGTCATCAGGCCGCGCACGCAGCGTGATGACACACGCTGCCTGTGCCGGAAACTCCGGACAGCCGGGAGTCTGCGGCCGCCCGGGGGCACGGAGCGCTCATTCTGTGCCCCGCAGTGGTATCCCTTCACCTATATGCGCTCCGGAGGAGTCGCATATAGGTGAAGGGATCGCGGACAGTGCCCGGGCCAGCGCAGCGCCCGGCCCTGTGCGCTCCCTCGGCCTTCAGTTATATGCGCTCCCCGAGGAGTCGCATATAACTGAAGCGTCCCTGTCAGCACTCAGGCCAGCGCATACTTGAGTATATATTATATATATATATATATATATATATATATATATATGGTCATTCAGGGTATATGAAATGTTGTATCTACTAAGTATATACTGTATGTGCTATAACCACCAGGAAACAGCAGAAGGTGATTCCAGCCAGATGTACAGTGACCTCATTGTAGGAAAGTAACTCATCCAATATTCTGCCTACCAATATCTAAGTATTATAAAGAACAGCAGAGGATATGTAGAATTACTCTTTCTATAACTCAATCTATAGACCATCATAGACAGGGGTCAATGTATTTATGCCTTAAAGGGGTTGTCTCACCACAAGGATTGCTTTTTATGTCAAAGATCTTTCAAAAACAAATCACTTTGCAATATGTGTCCATTAACAGTATCCTACCTATTCTGAGATATCCCCTCTTATATGGGCTGCATCACCTCCTCAGGTCGCTATAGCTACAGACCTGTTTGATCTCTCCTGATAGGCTGCCAGTACTGGTTGCTATAGCTACAGACCTGGTGTCCTGAGCAGCTCGTCACTGCAGGTCAGTAGAAGCCAGAAAAGCCAGTAAACACTGAATTCAAAAATGACACCCAGAAAATAGGACTGAGGTAAGATGCATCGATGTAGTGTTGAACAAATGAAAAAGGCAGCACTTCCAGATAAGCGGTTTTATTTCACCCAAATGTGCAATGTTTCAGCTCAGCAATGAGCCTTTCTCAAGCTGAGCTGAGAAAGCTGAAACGTTGCACATTTGGTTGAAAAAAAAACGCTTATCTGGAAGTGCTGCCTTATTAGTTTATCTATATTGAAGAAGCCTTTGGACTGGGTTTGTAGGTGTGCACCCTTATACATATAGGGCGACATGTCCCATTAGGGCTGCACCATTTTTTGGAGCACGGAGCGCTCGTTCTGTGCCCCGCAGTGGTATCCCTTCACCTATATGCGCTCCGGAGGAGTCGCATATAGGTGAAGGGATCGCGGACAGTGCCCGGGCCAGCGCAGCGCCCGGACACTGTGCGCTCACTCGGCCTTCAGTTATATGTGCTCCCCGAGGAGTCGCATATAACTGAAGCGTCCCTGTCAGCACTCGGGCCATCGCAGCGCCCGAGCGCCGACAGTGACTCGAGTATAAGCCGAGGGGAGAGTTTTCAGCACATATTTGTGCTGAAAAACTCGGCTTATACTCGGAAATATACGGTGTATGTATGTATATATATTTTATATATATATTTATATATATATATATATGGTCATTCAGGGTTTATGAAATGTTGTATCTACTAATTATATACTGTATGTGCTATAACCACCAGGAAACAGCAGAAGGTGATGCCAGTCAGCTGTACAGTGACCTGATTGTAGGTAAGTAATTCATCCAATATTCTGCCTACCAATATCTAAGTATTATAGAGAACAGCAGAGGATATGTAGAATAACTCTTTCTATAACTCAATCTATAGACCATCATGGACAGGGGTCAATGTATTTATGGCAATCACTTCATTGCCATAAGGCTCATGGGTCCCTCATTCCATTTAATCATTGCCTTGTCTTTTCCTTCATTATATTGTATTATATAGTTATGGTTGATACCATATAATATGTGATGCTTACTTTTTTCAGAGACACCTGTAACAGCGAAATCCGAAATAGATGAGACACCAGAGATCCCTGAATCTGCCAGTGTAAGTATCATGGAGGAAATTGTCTGTATCTCATTAGATAAATAAGTATCAATCACATATCTCATGCTATACCCCATATGACAATAGAAAAGCGCTACTATTTATGGAGATCAGGTTTCCGCTGTGTGATATCACCTATCACAATCTACTGTGTATGGATGATATCTCCTTATATTATAGCAGGGTCTGTGGAGAATCCTGCTTGTATCATGTTCTCTGTATCTGCTGCAGTGTAAATCAGCTGTGATGATATAAAGGAGACATTTCTATATCTTTTATTTTCTTGTAGTTTCTTTACCTTAACATCGGCTTTATTCTTTTTTTTTTTAGATCAAATCATTGGAGCCAGAGAAGAGAAAGCCTCGTAAAGAGTGACTACGAAACAACTAAACTGATCAGCAGTGGAGCTTTTGGGTGAGCTTTATGTTACCATAATATACATTTCTCATTGTTCCTTATGACAATGCTGCTGCCTCTGTGCTCTGCTGGCTCAGTGGTACCATAGAGAAGTGATGGGAAATCCACATCCCTGTCCACATCTAATTGTCACTGTTCAGGTCACATAGGATTGTGACATGGATGAGGATGCTGGCAGTCATTGCAAATGCAGATATCCCATAATAGTGTTATTTTATGTTGTCTAGACATGAGTTTCTAGTAAAGGCCACACATCTAATATTAAACATTAGTGAAGATTATTTGATGAGTTCTATAGACAGACTGGTATAAGAATTAATTCTAAACTAAAGGTTGTACTCCTTTTCAGGGCTGTCAAACCTGGTCCCAAAAAAGGGACACACACCCAAATTTTTTGCTATGGAAAAAAGGGTTTAAGCAGGTGATGTTTCCAGGAAGACTGAGTCAGGCTTTTCTATAGAGGGACATCTTGACATATGCAGAGTGTCCATTTGTGGCCTCCATGTTCTGCTCCTTTCCAAGTCAACATCATCTTTGTATGGTCATGGAATATGTAGGAGATAAGATCTCTGTCCCAATGCCTCTCTCTGTCTCTAAAACATAAACTTACCCACTGCCTCAGCTCACTCATTATTGAGCATATGTGATCTGCGTTGTATAAATCCCTCACTAGTCATATCTGCTTTCTGCCCCTAGGAGGAGACTGTGGGAGCCTTCTGAAGAACAGGGGCTCTTTATCTGTCCCCTTGGCTTGCCTATACTTGGCAGAAATGGTTCTTGCTATGGAATATCTGCATAGTAATGGAGTGGTGCATAGAGACCTGAAGCCTGACAAGTAAGTGATTGTCTGCACTGTGCAGAAATGTTCCGTGATCATGAGATTGCTTTTTCTTATATGGAAAAAGGCTTTTTTTTATTTTATACATCTAAAACCCGCTATTTCTGTATTGTCCTCTCTAGAGAACTTTTCCACTGATACATTATTTACTCTTCTGTCATTTTCTCTATATGGAGAGAACTTGGATGTTTGACATCATAATACTTTCATTGATTACTTTCCAGGTCTGTGGCACCCCTAATTACTTAGCCCCAGAAGTAATCTTGATGGAAGGCTATGGCAGGACTGTTGACTGGTGGTCAGTAGGGATCATCCTATACGAGTTTCTCCTAGGATCTGTACCATTTCGTGGGATTAACCAAGAGGAGATTTATACTCAGATTGTCAGTAATAAATAGAATAATAAAATATATGTGATAAAATTGTCTTTGATTTGATTGATATAACTATTATATTGGTTTAGATATTTGCTGCATAAGGCAGAATCTTTCCTTTATATTACAGTATAATATAGTAGCTTTTTTCTGTAATATATTCTTTATTATATAACAGGTGACATAACTTGCAATTTTGATAACACCGCCTCTCCTAGGATATTATCATTAAGTTGCTGAGAAAGAATACAGCACATACTGTAGGCTAGGGACAGGTAATACACATAATAGTACTAATATTTCCATACAGATCATGACCATGAGGGACAGCAATGAGAAGCTCTTCTACAATCTCAGACAACAACGTCTGCATTACTTTTTTGTCTTCCTTTTCCAGGAGGGGTAATTGAGATAAAGAGGAATCCGCTCCCGAGTGACTTAGACTTTGAGAACATTCTAAGTCAGGAACCGGAGTATGTTCCTCAGCTTGTGTCAGACGTGGACACCAGACACCTTGACAGAAAGTAGAATGAGAGGTCATCTGGATGATTCGGCTTGTGTTGCCTACCTTTCTATGTGACAATCTCTACTAACACTTGAATACTTATGACTTGTAGCTCACTCTGAGAAATACCAACATATGGTGTCAGAGGAGGAGAAGGACACAAACGAAAACAATGACCACCCAGGATTCAAAAACAGTGTGCTATCTACTATAAGGTCTAATAAAGTAAGTACTGTATGTGGCCTAGAAAGCCATATTCCATATACAACCATAAAAACCTATTATATATTCATACTTTATTTTTTAAAGAAAATTACAAAAATATGTTCCATCTTTTTTTCTTGTGTGTATTTATCTATGCTACACCATTTTCAGGATGATAAACACTGAGGATCCCAAGTTCCCTTAGGGGAGTTTCCCACGTTGCAGCGCAGACCACTGAGAAATGTGAGTAGATTGGTAATAGGGCCTCCTGTATAGATAGACAGGTATTAGGGCCCCCAGTATATACATATGTAGGTAATAGGGCCCCCAGTATATATAGATAGGTAATAGGGTCCCCAGTAGACATAGGTAGGTAATAGGGCTCCCAGTATAGATATAGGTAGGTAATAGGGCCCCCAGTATAGATATAGGTAGATAATAAGGCCTCCAGTATAGATATAGGTATTTAATAGAGTCCCCAGTATAGATATAGCTAGGTAATAGGCCCCCAGAATAGATATAGGTAGGTAATAGGGCCCCCAGTATAGATATAGGTAGGTAATAGGGCCCACATTATAGATATAGGAAGGTAATAGGGCATAATAAAGAAAATAACAGTACTCACCTTTCCCCAGCTCCCTGAAGCTCCCGCTGGTCTCCATCTTCTTCCCGGGACGGGCGAAGTAACGTCATCATGCTGCGCAGACAGCATAATGATGGTCTCTGTGCTGGATACTCTGTGGGCAGGGAGCGCATACTCTCTGCTCTGTGGAAGCCTTCAACTGTATGTGCGTCTAGAGGACACACATACAGTTGAAGAGACAATCGTCGCTTCAGGCTCACGGCAATGACCTGGAACTCGGCGAGGTTCAGGACACCGGCAGTTTTATCTGGGGCACAAGCCCCGGATAAAACTGCCTAGCGACGTCCCTGCCTTTGTGTCAGTTCTTCACTCTCACTGATAAAAGTGGATCTTGAGAAGGGAATCGCGCTTTTATGATGTCCATATATCTTATTAGGCCTTATAGATAAATAATTTCTCAATGACACAGACGCTTTTCAGGATTTTTTTCGTGATTTAAATGTTTTTATTTTTCCAAACAGGCTGAAAGAATCTTCTCTGTCTGAGCTTGATGGTAACATTCAGAGGCACACAGCTAGCAGCAGCTTGTTATCCTCATCCACACTGCCAGGTAAGTCCAGGTGTATAGATCAGGTTGTTATAGTCAATCTTCAAAAAGTGTAATGTACAAAGGAAGAAACAGATGATTCCCCAGGATTTCTTCTTATTTGGCCTCATGTACATGGTCAAGTATAACTGTATCACATGGATTCCAAATGGCCTACTATGTGCCTATACCTGACCTCCCTGTACCTCTCATTAGACAAAAAGACAAAGTAAGTGAACACATCCAAACAATAATGTAACTGCTACACTTACTACATTTATAGATTTAACCATGTGAAGGTGACCTCATGTTTGCTTTTTGCATTTCAGCCACCACAGCCCGCACCAGTGTATTTCTTACACATTATTGTTTGGATGTGCTGACCAACTTTGTCATTTTTGTATGGTGCACTTGGAGTGATGACTGGCTCTGTTAGTCATTCACTCCTCCATCTGTCCATCTGCTTTTAATTACTAGACCTGGATCCTATAAATGGACTGGCCGCTTTGGTGGTGAGTCCATTTCTATTGAATCCCAACTCATAAGGTTTCCTTAACCTGATAGATATGTTCACACAATATGAATAAAACGTGTGCTAAGAACCTCAAATTCATATGTATAGTAAATAATACAATTCCAAATATTCCACAAATTTAATATATGCTTATGTTTTAGTACCTATTAATTATTGCTGTATTTGTCATGTATATACCCCTATTTATATGCAGAGCAATGTCAGACTGGGGTGCCTAGGGCCCTACAAGTGGAGTTGATTCTAGGGGCCACCAGTTGAGCTGTTTCTGCGCCCACTGGTGGGGTTGTTATAGGGGCCCACCCTACAGTTACTGTAAATGACTGTACATACCTTCTATTCGTTGTCTCTTACTCTTTGCCTCTCTTTCTCTGCTCTTGTGCCTTGTCCGAGGATGTATATGCAGTTAGAAAACAAGTCCTGGTCCACCATGCTCAGGGGCCCATCGGTGGTTTCCCCTATTCCCCTGTGGACCAGTCCGAGCCTGATGTAGAGGTTATTTCTCATTCTGTGAAACATTTAGCATGTTTCAACCCATGCTATGTTCTGGAACAGTTAGCTCATAGTTTGTTTCACATTTTAAGAAATTTCAGTTATAAAGCAGAAAAAAATCTGTATTTAATCTGAGAAAGAGACAACAAAAAACTGAAAAAGTAGAAGGAGAAAATAGAACAAGAGATAAGTGTGACCATAAGCTACATATTATATAATGTCAGTCAGTGATAATAATTCATGTGGAGCAGATGGGATTGATCCCTTAGTATCCTGTCATATAGGATTTCTTTACTTACATTTACTTCTCTTCTCCTAGGTTCTGCCGGCATGAATTATCCAGGGCGGATTGCACTATTGGAGGTAGCTCTATTTTTTCACGCTCTAAAGTTTCCACCAGCGACATCTAGAGGGAAGAAAACTTTCAGATCGAGCTCTCTGAAGAAAGTGTGGCAAGTCTACAATCAAAGCTGCACCTATGTGGAAAGACGTACCATCTACCTATGACTTCTGACTATTCAGGAGACATTTCTGGATTGTTATAAAATAATTCATTTTTAATACAAAATGCTAATATTTTCTGTCCTTTGTTTCTGAGTACATCATTAATTATGGGTCTACTAAATAATCCATCCCAGGGGTGAAACTGCAGATGTAGCGACTTTTACAGGGCTCACAGTCACTGGGGGGCCCAGCCCAACAGTGCAGCATAGCTCCTAACACTCTAAGACCCCTTTCCCAATGTCCCCTGCGGTCAGAGGTATGTCTCAAGGATCTATGCCCTGAATTACCACCTCTGCTCTATTTATTTTACTGCACATCAACAACTCCCCACACCGCCAATTAGCTTTGTAGACTATAATCTACATAAGGCCTGTGGCCTACAAGATGTCAAGGAAGAATTTGGACGCAGGTGTTTTGCTGACATTGTGGGCTGTGCCAGGCTTTACGCAGGAGCTTACCACTTGTCAAGAGTACAGGTAAGTTTCATTTCTTTATTTTATTGCTCTGATCGGAACACTATTAATGTTAGGGGCTCCTGCCTACCTACCGAGGACCTTGCCTACCCACTTACCTGGGGTCTTGCTTACCTAACTACCTACCAGGAGCCTTGCCTATTTACCTACTGCCTTGTCTGTTTTCTTGCCTTCCTACCTATCTGGGTCTTTACTTCCTACCTACTGACTTGATACTTTGCCTGTTAAAAAGCTCATCCAGAGCAGATACTTGCGTTATAGCGCTATAACACAAGTATCTGCTCTGGATGAGCTTTTTAATTGTCAATAGTTATGTGCAATAAATGATACATTGTTTATTACCTATATCCACCTATCGCTTGTTTATCAAGAATCATATATGGAAATGGAGGAATCCTGTTGATAGGTGATGCGTGGTGCGA
>JAODAL010076015.1:7500-13773 GCA_025379985.1 Phyllomedusa bahiana | reverse complement strand
AAATGCTGTACTGCAACCACACCATTCTCTTAACTAACTTGGTCGCCCTCCTCGGCACCCGCTCTTGCTCAGCTTTTTCCTTCTTTATACGGGGCCCAAAAAACTGGCATATGTTTATATTTTCCCTTTATGTGATTTGTATTTAATAGACAAAAATTTATTCATGTCTCTATGTCTTTAATTCAAGCAAAATTTTTTTTTTCCCTTGCAGCAGCGGGGCCAAATTTTTTGAGTCCCGTGAACGATTGAAATTTTTGTTTCCTCAGCCCAAGTGCATTACCCTACATTTATCCACATTAAATTTTATTTGCCATTTCTCCATCCAAGCCTCCAACTTCTCTAAATCCGCCTGTAATTTTCTATTACCCTGCTCTATATCAATTACCTTACAGAGTTTTGTAACATTGGCAAGTATTACAATTCTGCTCCATAAGCCAATCCAATGTTATGTGTTGATTAATGAGGTTGTCCAATGCAAAGAAAAAAGTGAAATGCCTAATTGTTTGAAAATGCATTAACTTTTTTAATCCTGCAATGAAGCGGTGGTTTACATTCATTTTGCATGTGATCTCTGCAGCCAGTAAGTACCACCAGGCAGGGCCGGACTGGGAATAAAAATCAGCCCTGGCACAAAGCCCCAGGCCCCAAACAATACCCTTACAAAAATTTCCCTTGTTCTGCACTTCATTTTCTTAACTATACAAAAAGGGTGCTTTACACAGAGCTTTTTTGATGTTTTTTGGGGTGTGTTTTTGTGCAAAAAGGCAAAGGCATTTAAATGCGTTTCTTCTGCAAAAAAAACGATAAAAAAAATCACCAAAAACCGCTTGTGTAAAGCCCCCCTACATACAAGCAAGAAAAAAAAGGGGTGCAGAGAAACCCTCATCCAGGTCAGGTGTCGCTTTACAATGGGGGGACAAGCCCCACTGCAACTATACAAAAAAAACCAAAAAAACCTACAACCCCCACCAATCACATCCCAGAGTCAGGTCACCATACATAAATACAGCACTGATTAACACAGAAAAAAAATGACCCTGACAACAGGGACTCCAGGGACTCATCTTGATGGGAGTTGTCTTCTTTTTCCTTCTCCTTGGCCCAAACCCCCATGATGTCTTCCCCGATGGTTGCTTCTTCCCCTTTTTTTTTCCTCAGTACGGAATTTCAAAATCTTTTTCCCCGGTCACTACCCCTCCCGTAGAAATTTTCCCCAAATACATCTTAGCTCCCTCTTTTCTAAGCACTTTTTATCAATTCCCAAATTGTACACTACAAATAATTGTACCCAAACAGTGTTGTTAGTCCTAAAATTAGAAATTTTTAAAAAATCATTAAGTGGCATGTAATTTGGTGACCCCCTTAGGTAGGTTTTCAAGCCCCCTATTAGGAAGGTAAGTATAAAGACCCCCAAAAGGGTTTGGGGGCTGTCCCGGGTTTTAATTAGCCAGGAAAGGGCCCAAAGTATTTCCCCAGGAAAGGGCCAGTTTTTTAGCCGGGGCATGGCCAGAAATTTTGGCAGGTAGGGCAAAGTTCAGGCAGGTAGGGCTAGTTCTCAGACAGGCAGGGGCTGGGTTTAGGCAGGGGGGCCCCATTTCTTGGGCAGGCGGGCTTTTTTTTTTAGGCAGACAGGGCAAATTTTGTAGGCAAATGGGGGCTATTTTTGTAGGAGGCGGCTGTTTGTAGGCAGGGGGGGCAAATTTTGTGGGACAGGCAGGGCAAAGTTTGTAGAAGGCGGGGGGCTGGTCTGTGGGCGGGCAGGGTGGGTCTAAGCGGGCAGGCTAATTTTTTTAGGCAGCCAGGGCTAGTTTGTGGGAAAGCCCAGGGCTATTTTTTTGGGCGCCGGGGGCTAGTTTGTGGGGCAGGAGGGCTAGTTTGTAGACAGGAGGGTTTAGTTGTGGGCGGGGGGGCTGTCTTTAGGCAGCAGGGCTAAGTTTTTTTTTGGGAAAGCCAGGGCTAGTTTGGGGGCAGGCAGGGCAAATTTTGGTAGACAGGGGGTTTCAGTCTGTGGGCAGGCGGGGGCTATTTTTTTGACGGGAAAGGGCTAGCCCTGGGGGACAGGATGGCTATTTTTGTAGAAAGGGGGGGGGAAAAATCGTGGGCAAGCAGGGTAAGTCTTGGGCGGGAAGGGCTATTTTTGTGGGCAGCAAGGGTTTAATTTGGGGGCAGCCGGGGGTTTAATTTGGGGGGCCCAAAAAGGGGAAATTTTTTGGGGTAGAAAAAGGAAAGGGTAGTCGGGGGGCAGGCAGGGCTATTTTGTAGACAGGCGGGGCAAGTTTGTGCCGGGCGGGCCCTAGTCTGTGGGCGGGCGGGGGGCTAGTTTGTGGACGGCCTGGGTTTAGTTTTTGGGTAGGAAAAGGGTATTTTTGGGGTGCAGGAGGGCTATTTTGGGCGGGCAGCCGGGGGTATTTTTTTTGGGCAGCCGGGGCTAATTTTCGGGCAGGCAGGGTAGTTTTTTTGGGCAGCCAGGTTAATTTGTGGGCAGCCGGGGCCTATTTTTTGGGGGGCGGGCCAGGGCTAGTTTGGGGGCCCACCCAGGGCAAATTTTGTAAAAGGGCGGGGCTAGTCTGTGGGAAACCCCAGGGCTATTTGAGACGGGAAGGGAAAGTTGGGGAAGAATGGTAGTTTGTAGAAAGGGGGCTAGTCGTGGGCAGGCGGGCCTAGTCAAAGGCAGGCAGGGCTAGTTGTAGGCGGGCCCAGGGCAAAATTTGTGGGCAGCCAGGGCAAATTTTGTGGGCAGCCAAGGCTAATTTGTAGACAGGCGGGGGCTAGTCTGGGGGGCAGGCGGGGGCAGTTTGAAAAAAGGGCCAGGGCTACTGGGGCAGGCAGGGTTTAGCCCTTTTGGGCCACCCGGGGCTAGTCTGTGGGCAGGCAGGGCTAGTTTGGGGGCAACCAGGGCTATTTTTTGGGGCCCCAAAGGGGGCCCAGTTTTGGGGGCCACCCGGGCTAGTTTTGGGCAGGCGGGGTAGTTTGGGGGAAACCCAAGGGCAAAATTTGGGGGCAGCCAGGGCTAGTAATTAGTTTAAAAAAAAAATTTCTAATAATACTTACCTGGTTTCCTCCCCCCCCTCCTTTCTTCTTCTTTCTGGTCCGGAGGCCGCCAGCACCCGTGTGGGGGTCGCGGAGCTGGCGCGCATGCCCGTCATCACATCCCGCACCGCCCCGCGGCCTCCGGGGAGCTGAACAGACGGGTCAGTAAAACCCGCTGTTCACCCGGCCGCGCTTGCCCCAAACGGGGAAAGGGAAAGGCGGCCCGGCCCCGTGTTTGGTTTGCTTTGGTTGAGTCGGGGGACCCGGCCGTGAAAACCGTTTGGCGAGGGGGTTTCCGGCCCCCCTGGCAAAAAGGGCCCGGTCGCAGATGGGGCCCATTGCGGCCCCGTGGGCTGCCCCGGGCCTCTGGGGCCCCGCGGGGGGAAAACCCCGGGGCCCTCTCGACCCCGGCGATCCGAGCGGGGCCCTGGGCCCACCGCAGTGGCCTGCCGGGAAAAATCCCCGGTTTTTGCCCTAGGGGCACCCGGGGGCCGCCACCGGGGGTTCACATGCCATCTAACAGATATTTTTTCAAAAAAAAAATTACCATTTTTGGAATCACGGGCTACAAAAACGGTTAATCCTCTGTAAAACCCAATTTCAAAAAAACTTGCCCCCCAAAAATCCGGGTGCAGGCTTAAACGAGGGGCCAAAGGGTTTAAAAAGGGCTATCAGGAAGAGTTTTTGAATTTGAAATTCCCCAGGCTTGTATATCCCCTTCCTAAATTTTGAGGGGCAAATAGATATCGGGTAAAACAAATTTTGAACATCACTAGTTTTGATCGATCTATTTTTGAAAAGTTATTTGTAGTAAACTTCTTGAATTTTGGAAATTCAAAACCCAAAACCCAAACATTTTCCCTGTTCGTTTGAGAAAGTTCTAGTTCTAGTTTGAAGGGCCATTTTCAGTTTCGTTTTCAGCGGCTTTCGGGAACTTTTGGAAAGGCCACCCAAATCACCTTTGTGCATTTTTGGTGGCCTCCAATCATTGCAGAGCAAGAGAAGTGTAAAATAGCCCACTCATTGGTCTCATTGGTGCTAAAATCAAAAATTATCATTTTATATATATTTAATTTGTTTGCCTTCGGAAAGAAATTTTTTCAGCTCACTTCTGAAATTTTCAGATGTTTCTTAGTTTGTTAATAGCTTTTCCTCCCCCAAGACATCAATGTTAGGGATTTTTGGTTTTGGGCTGGCTCCCAAAATTTCCCACCCCAGAAGCTGTTATTTGGCAAAATTTTGGGCAGACCACATTAAACCTATCTCTCAGAAACAGGGGATATAAAATTTTACAGGAGCTTGGTTTTGCTGAATCTTTACTCAGTCCCCAAAAGTTCTGTTTTTGCAGACTTTAGGGTTCAGTAATTTTAGAGCACACCATCTCAAACCCCTTTTAAATTTTGTCAAAGGGGTTTTTGGGGCCCCCTCAAAAAAAATTGCGGGCCCCCTTTAGCAGCTCCCAACCACTGCACCTCCTATATACCCCCCCGCTTGCAAGCTGTCCTAAAATCTTTTCGGTTATCCATTAAAAGGAAATAAATTTTTTTTAGCCTCTCAATTTTTTTTGTCATCTTAGACCCAAAATTTTTCTTCACTAAGTTGTTCCACGTATCATTCCATTTTTAATGTTAGGGGATGGAAAAATTACAATTCTCCTCATCTGTACGGGTAAAAAAATTAAAATCAACATCTCCCATGGGATTTTAAAATGGGGGTTTGAGGTTCGAATAGAACTTCAAACCGAGCTCAAAAAAGTTCGAGGTTTTAATCGAACTAAAAACTTTTTACTTTTTTGGGTAACAGTAAACATCACCCATCCCCATCCAGAAAAAAAATTTTACTACATCCCACTCCCAAAGAAAAATTTTAATTTTTCCCAAAAAACATGTTTCACTTTATCACCCACTACCCGGTATAAAATAATGAACGGCACTGTTACTGTGTAATAAATTTAATCATTCTATCTACACTTTAGGGCCGGGGAGAGGGGGCAAAGCACAGACATACAAAGGACCCTTTCGTTTTTAGGGGAAATCCAGACACTTTTAACAAATTGCAACAGGGGCAATTTTTTTAAGGAATGTTCTTCCCCCCTTTAAACTTTACCTTTTTTTCTTAAAGGGTTGCCAAATTTATTTATTTTTTAGGATATTATTGCCATGAAAAAAAAAAAAACATACACTCCCCCTCCCCCTTCTCAGCGGGGATCCAATACTGTATTTGCCCCCCAATTTTTCCTTTGGTCCCTCTATTTTTTTCAGGTTTCTTCTGAACAAAAACGTAAAGCTGAAAGCCACTGTTTGGCGGTACAAAACTTTGGGACTATTTTCACAAAAAATTTTTTTTTAAATTTTTTTTTTTTTGCAAAATTTTTTCAGTTTTTTTTTTTGATAATGAGCCCTGAGCAATTAACCTTTTAAAGCTTTTTTTTTTCTTACAAAAAACACACTTATTGTTAAAAATTTTTTTTGCTGATGGTTTTTAAATGTCTTAATAGTATAGTTTTTGGACTAATCCCTTTTATATTCCATCAATCTCTTTGGGTTTCAGTGGGTCAAAAATTAATGAGTTGCTCATTTTTTGGCCAAAGCTGTTAATGATGCTGTGAAAAGGGTAAAGCCCATACAAAGACAAAATGTTTTAAATTAAACCGGCAATGTGAAAGTTGTAAGCATTTAATAAATAAATTTTGTAGACAGTTTTTCACATTAATTTTTTTTATGGTTTAAGTAGTGGTGCTAAAATTTTATTTGTTATTCTATGAATTTTGCATGAACCTAAAATTCATATGTTGTGCTTTATTAAAAAAAATTAGTCAAACAACCAAATCAATCAAAAAAATAAAAGGGAAATTTAATTTGGGGGGGGGGTTTTTATCCTAAAACTTATGTTTATTTTTGGCATTGTTTTAGTTTAATGCTAAAAAGTATTTGAAAAAGCTGGTTTGAATGACACCCCTGCTGTTCTGAAAACCTAGAGTGTTGTTACATACAATACATCAGTTAAAGCTAATAGCAGACAGGTCTATACAGGTGTAGAAAAGGGTTAATGGGCCAGCGGGTCCCGGGTTTTTTTGGCAAAAATTTTAAATTGGAATGACCTTTTTTTTAAATGGCTTAAATTTAGTATCGCCATTTGTTTTTTGCAAGAAAAAAGTTTATTCCCCTTCTAGCCAGAATTTTTAAAAACCCCAAAACCATCATCCAGGACTTTTTTTAAAACAAAAAGGGGTCTTAGCTTTTC
>JAODAL010076015.1:0-2500 GCA_025379985.1 Phyllomedusa bahiana | reverse complement strand
GGGTGTTTTTTGGGGGGGGGGGACTTTGGGGGGGAAAGGGGAGGGGGGGGGGGGGGGGGAAAAAGGGGGGGGGGGGTTTTTGGGGGGGGGGGGGGTGGGCGGGGGGGGGGGTTTTGGGGGGGTTTTTATTTGGGGGGGGGGGGGGGGGGGTTTTTAATTTGGGGTGGGGGGGGGAGGGGGCGCCGGGTTGGGGGCCGGGGGGGGTTTTTTGGGGGGGGGGCCCGGGGGGGGGGGAAAGGGGGGGGGGGGGTTTTGGGGTGGGGGGGGGGGGGGGGGGGGGGGGGGGGGTTTTTTTGGGGGGGGGGGGAAGGGGGGGGGGAAAAAAAAAAAAAAAAGGGGGGGGTTTTTTTTAGGGGGGGGTTTTTGGGGGGGGGGGGGGGGAAAAAGGGGGGGGGGGGGGTTTTTGGGGGGTTTTGGGGGGGGGGGGTTTTGGGGGGGGGGGGGGGGGGGGGGGGGGGGGAAAAAAAAAAAGGGGGGGGGGGGGGGGGGGGGGAAAAAAAACAAACGGGGGTTTGGGGGGTTCCCCCTTTTTTTTGGGGGGGGTTTGGGGGGGGAAAAAAAGTGGGGGGGGGGGGGGGGTGGGGGGGGGCTGCCCACCCCGTGCCCCCAAACATGTTCTTTGTCCCACTCTGGGGGGCCTGGTATGTTTTGCCATTCCAGAATGTCATTGTCCACTGTCTGACCTCATGCTGTGTGGCGCCGCCGTCCCCCTCCACACTCTGCACTAATGTTGCCACCTGACTCTCAGTTTTTTTTTTCCCAGTTTTGCTGCCATGATTTTATCGGCTACTTTCCTGCTTATTTTTTGGTGTTTTGCCCCCATAAGTGCCCAGGGCATTTTATAGTGAAGCATTCAAGAGCGGCGGCGTCATGTGCGTTCAACTAAAACAAACTTTGTATGAAGACCAAACCAAGCTCCCTCTGCATTTTAAGCATGGCAAACGTTCTACCACCCTGCAGGTCGGGGCAGCTGGAAATAGCTGTTTTTTAACGTGATTCTGCCGAAGTAATTTGGGCCCCCGAAACAATTTTTTGTGGAAAATTCGGCGAAGTGCCCGAACCGAATTTTTGGAAATTCCCCATCTTATTAGGATGCTGCACGATTGCATTTCAAGTGCGCTATGCCGCATGCAGCTTTATCTTTCAAAAAGTTGCAGTTACTAAAAGTTGCAGATCTGTTTTTTTCTTTTTAATTTGCTATTTGTTTTTTTTTTTACTGTTACATTGCCAAAAATATCATTAGATGTGTTTTTTTCTTATTAGATTAATATATTGCTTCCACAATAACAAGAATCTACAGACTGTAGCTCTTTACTGTTGCCTCAAGTGGTTCACCTAACCTATTAAAAATTGTGCTCAAGAGCTACAAGATCAAGGGGAAAAATAACGAACCCCTTTTGCATAATTAAAAAAAAATCCTAAATGCCGTAACATCAAATTGTGGTTCTGCCATAAACAAAGATGGAAGCTTTTCATACAAAGTGCAACATATCTGCAATACAGCCACATCATGTGGCCTCAGTTTGGGCGATTTTAAACCCTTTAAAAAAAGGGGCCCAGTATGATCCTGTTTAAGCTAAAAATCACTTTTTGCCCCATATAAAACCCATGTGCAAAGAGGGGTTTTTGACCTAAACAGTTAAATACAGATGGCCCAAAATCACTTAGATGTACATCCTGCATGGTTGTTGCCCCAATTGATGTACATGCACGTAATTCCGAGCATACAGCCAGAGACATAGCATTTAGAATTTGCCTATCATTGTATGAGCAAACATAAATGGTCGAGTCAAATTGTTATTACTACCAACTAATATCAGAGGTAACTGCTGTGTAAAGCATGAACAGCAGCTGACGGGATAGGAGTGACTCAATAAAATTCTGGTTGGTTGTCCCCGGGATCTGGGGTCGGAAAGCAATGCTTCTAAGATTTGGAGGGGATGTGGGAAAGAAACCATTGAGCAAAAAACAACAAACGGGTGGTCCCACAAAATCCCTCCCAAAACCCTCCCGTTCCTACAGACGTTCTGGAATCCAAGGGTTTTCCATGGTCCTGGGCGGAAGGAGATATGTCCCGGGGATCCAGGTTAAATGCACCGCCATTACCTATCCATCTTTCCTGGATAGAATATATGTAGATAGAATATATATAGATAGAAAGCTGGGTGATGCCTCATCCCCCACACAAAGCACCCAGATTTCATGGGTAACTGCTGTGGAAAATGTCACTCAGCTTTCCCAGGTGCTGGATAGGCTATCCAACATCCAGGAATGATGAGTGGTGCCCCGACATCCACAGCAGGAACCCAGTTTTTCTCATGGTCTGCTGTGGGGATGTCAACCAGCTTTCTAAAGGTCTCCTTTTTGTGTTCAAAAGATGTGGGACTAAGTTTGGGCCAAGTTCATCATTTCATTCATTTTGCACTTTTGCCCCCTCCGATTTGTTTTATAGAGCCACTTGCAGTTAAAAATTTTAATCCAGCAATTGTGTGTTACCAAG
>JAODAL010076014.1:0-13773 GCA_025379985.1 Phyllomedusa bahiana | reverse complement strand
TGGATGGTGTTCTTGGGGGCAGGGTTTTTGGGGGATGTGTCGGTGGGGAGGTTTCGGGGTGGAGGGATTTGGGGCGGTTCGGGTGGGGTGTTGGGGGGCAGGTGGGGGGTGGATTGGTCTTGGGGCAGGTTTTGAGGGGGGGTTGGTGCAGTGGGTGGGGTTTTGAGGTGGATGGTGTCGGTGGGGCAGGTGTCGGGTGGAGGGGTGTTGGGGAGGTGTCGGGGTGGATGGGTGGGTGGGGCAGGTGTGGGGTGGATGGGTCGTGGGGGTGCCCGGGGGGATGGTGTTGGTGGGGCAGGTGTCGGGGTGGATGGTGTCGGTGGGGCAGGTGTTGAGGTGGATGGTGTCGGTGCGGCAGGTGTTGGGGTGGTTGGATTTGGTGGGGCAGGTGTCGGGGTGGATGGTGTCGGTGGGGCAGGTGTCGGGGTGGATGGTGTCGGTGGGGCAGGTGTCGGTGGGGCAGGTGTCGGGGTGGATGGTGTCAGTGGGGCAGGTCTCGGGGTGGATGGTGTCGGTGGGGCAGGTGTCGGGGTGGATGGTGTCGGTGGGGCAGGTGTCGGGGTGGATGGTGTCGGTGGGGCAGGTGTCGGGGTGGATGGTGTCGGTGGGGCAGGTGTCGAGGTGGATGGTGTTAGTGCAGTAGGTGTCGGGGTGGATGGTGTCGGTGGGGCAGGTGTCGGGGTGGATGGTGTCGGTGGGGCAGGTGTCGGGTGGTGTATGGGTGTCGGGGGGGATGTGTGTACAGGTGGGGAGTCGGGGTGGATTGTGTCAGTGGGGCTGGTGTTGAGGTGGATGGTGTTAGTGCAGTAGGTGTCTAGGTGGATGGTGTCGGTGGGGCAGGTGTTGGGGTGGATGGTGTCGGTGGGGCAGGTGTCGGGGTGGATGGTGTCGGTGGGGCAGGTGTCGGGGTGGATGGTGTCGGTGGGGCAGGTGTCGAGGTGGATGGTGTCGGTGGGGCAGGTGTTGAGGTGGATGGTGTCGGTGGGGCAGGTGTCGGGGTGGATGGTGTCGGTGGGGCAGGTGTCGGGGTGGATGGTGTCGGTGGGGCAGGTGTCGGGGTGGATGGTGTCGGTGGGGCAGGTGTTGAGGTGGATGGTGTTGGTGCGGCAGGTGTTGGGGTGGATGGATTTGGTGGGGCAGGTGTCGGGGTGGATGGTGTCGGTGGGGCAGGTGTCGGGGTGGATGGTGTCGGTGGGGCAGGTGTCGGGGTGGATGGTGTCGGTGGGGCAGGTGTCGAGGTGGATGGTGTCGGTGGGGCAGGTGTTGGGGTGGAGGGATTTGGTGGGGCAGGTGTTGAGGTGGATGGTGTTCGTGCAGTAGGTGTCGAGATGGGTGGTGTTGGTGCGGCAGGTGTTGGTGGATGGATTCGGTGTGGCAGGTGTTGAGGTGGATGGTGTCGGTGGGGCAGGTGTCGGGGTGGATGGTGTCGGTGGGGCAGGTGTCGGGGTGGATGGTGTCAGTGGGGCAGGTGTTGAGGTGGATGGTGTTGGTGCGGCAGGTGTTGGGGTGGATGGATTTGGTGGGGCAGGTGTCGGGGTGGATGGTGTCGGTGGGGCAGGTGTCGGGGTGGATGGTGTCGGTGGGGCAGGTGTCGAGTTCGATGGTGTCGGTGGGGCAGGTGTCGAGGTGGATGGTGTCGGTGCGGCAGGTGTTGGGGTGTGGTGAGGGGATGTTGGTGGGCAGGTGTTGAGGGTGGATGGTGTTGTGAGTGAGGTGTGGGTGGATGGTGTCGGTGGGGCAGGTGTTGGTGGATGGTGTCGGTGGGGCAGGTGTCGGGGTGGATGGTGTCGGTGGGGCAGGTGTCGAGGTGGATGGTGTTAGTGCAGTAGGTGTCGAGGTGGATGGTGTCGGTGGGGCAGGTGTCGGGGTGGATGGTGTCGGTGGGGCAGGTGTCGGGGTGGATGGTGTCGGTGGGGCAGGTGTCGGGGTGGATGGTGTCGGTGGGGCAGGTGTCGGGGTGGATGGATTTGGTGGGGCAGGTGTTGAGGTGGATGGTGTTCGTGCAGTAGGTGTCGGGATGGTTGGTGTTGGTGCGGCAGGTGTTGGTGGATGGATTCGGTGGGGCAGGTGTTGAGGTGGATGGTGTTAGTGCAGTAGGTGTCGGGGTGGATGGTGTCGGTGGGGCAGGTGTCGGGGTGGATGGTGTCGGTGGGGCAGGTGTCGGGGTGGATGGTGTCGGGGTGGATGGTGTTAGTGCAGTAGGTGTCGAGGTGGATGGTGTCGGTGAGGATGGGCTTAGTGGAGCAGGTGTTTGGGTGGATGTGAGGATGGCAGCCACGCTCCCCCGGGTGGAGTGGATATGATCCGGGCACATTCTGATGGAAACCAATATCCCCCGAGCAGACAAGTTCTGACCAGTGACCTGTTGCTGCTCACCTGTCATTAATCCTGATGAGATTATTTTTCTGTATTTTCCAAATTGTCGGGCAGCAGTGACAGATGAAGAGACATTGAACAGGGGATACTGGTGCCTCAGGATCTACAAGGGCGCCTGAGGATCTACAAGGGCGCCTGAGGATCTACAAGGGCGCCTGAGGATATACAAGGGCACCTGAGGATATACAAGGGCGCCTGAGGATCTACAAGGGCGCCTGAGGATCTACAAGGGCGCCTCACCATCTACAAGGGTGCCTTACCATCTACATGCCAATAAGGACACCTTATCATTTACATTCCAATAAGGGCGCCTCAAAATCTACATCTGAATAAGGGCACCTTACCATCTACATCCCAATAAAGATACCTCCCAATCTACAAGGGCACCTTACCATCTACAAGAGTGCCTTACCATCTACATCCCAATAAGGGCAACTCAATAAAGGCAACTCCTCACCATCTACATTGATGACTTACCATGTACAAATGTGCCCTCTCTTCTATATCCCAATAAGGGCACCTTACCTTCTACAAAGGTGCCTTACAAACTACATCCCAATAAGGGCAACTCATCATCTACAAGAGCGACTTACTCTCTACATCCCAATAAGAGCTCCTTACCATCTACAAGGGCATGCTCCATCAACCAGTTGAAGCCAAACACCTCGTCCAGGCTCTCGGCATGCTTGACAAGGAGGACCCATGGCGCGACCTCTGGGGTCTGGGTCACAAGGACAGGAAACTTTTCTGTCAGGTTTTTCTTTCTCAGCTTTAGAAACACAGAAAAACGGTAAGAATCAAATGAGAACAAGACATTGGGCATCAAATATCATAGATGTTGGCCGTCCAGTGAACCAACAACAAATAAGTCCTCTCCTTTCTTTCCTGAGTCTTCATCCATCTCACTGTGATGTTTTCTGTGTAATTTATACTTTTCCTCAGCTCTATGTCTCCTACTTTTCTGCAGTCGAGCAGCAGCATTTCCTGTTTCTCTATGCCCTGTAACACTACCAGCCCCAGAATCCTTTGCTGTGCTTCGTCTATCGTTCTACCTCCTATTCTCACAATCTGGGTGTGGACCAGTCTATTAAAATGAGGCCCAGACATTGGATAATCCCCGGGTGTAGAGAGGTCTACATAAATGAGTCCCAGACATTGGATAATTTCCAGGTGTAGAGAGGTCTACATAAATGAGTACAAGACATTGGACAAGCCCCAGGTGGGAACCGGTCTACATAAATGAGGCCCAGACATTGGATAATCCCTGGGTGTGGACCGGTCTACATAAATGAGGCCCCACACATTGGGTAATCCCTGGGTGAGAGAGGTCTACATAAATGAGGCCCAGACATTGGATAATCCCTACCGGTCTACATAAATGATGACCAAACATTGGGTAATCCCTGGGTATAGAGAGGTCTACATAAATGAGGCCCAGACATTGGATAATCCCTATCGGTCTACATAAATGAGGCCCAGACATTGGGTAATCCCTGGATGTAGAGAGTTCTACATAAATGAGGCTCAGACACTGGATAATCCCTGGGTGTAGAGTGGTCTACATAAATGAGGCCCAGACATTGGGTAATCCCTGGATGTAGAGAGTTCTACATAAATGAGTCCCAGACATTGGATAATCCCCGGGTGTAGAGTGGTCTACATAAATGAGTTCCAGACATTGGGTAATACCCAGGTGTAGAGAGGTCTACATAAATGAGGCCAGACATTGGAAACCCGGGTGTAGAGAGGTCTACAAAAATTTAGGCCCAGGCATTGGATAGTCCCGGGTGTAGAGTGGTCTACATAATGAGGCCCAACATTGGATAATCCCCAGGTGTTGAGAGGTCTACATAAATGAGGCCCAGACACTGGATAATCCGGGTGTATCCCGGTCTACATAAATGAGGCCCATACATTGGATAATCCTGGGTGTGGACAGGTCTACTAAATGACGCCCAGACATTGGGTAATCCCCAGGTTTAGAGAGGTCTACATAAATGAGGCCCAGACATTGGATAATCCCTGGGTGTAGTGAGGTCTACATAAATGAGGCCCAGACATTGGGTAATCCCCGGTGTAGAGAGGTCTACATAAATGATGCCCATACATTGGATAATCTCCGGGTGTAGAGAGGTCTACATAAATTGGCCCAGACATTGGATAGTCCCACGGGTGTAGAGAGGTCTACATAAATGAGGCCCAGAATTGGACAATCCCGGAGTGGAACCGGTCTACATAAATGAGGCCCAGACATTGGATATTCCCGGGTGTAGAGGTCTACATAAATGAGGCCCAACATTGGATAATCCCGGGTGTGGACCAGTCTACTTAAATGAGGCCAGACATTGGATAATCCTGGGTGTAGTAGGTCTACATAAATGAGGCCCAGACATTGGATAATCCTGGGTGGGGACCGGTCTACATAAATGAGGGTACCCCAAGGACATATGAGGCCAGAATACCTGGGTGTAGAGAGGTCTACTTTAAATGAGGCCAGACATTGGATAATCCCGGGTGTAGTGAGGTCTACATAAATGATGCCCAAACATTGGATGATCTCCGGGTGTAGAGAGGTCTACATAAATGAGGCCCAGACATTGGATAATCCGGTGTAGTGAGGTCTACATAAATGAGGCCCAGACATTGGTAATCCCGGGTGTAGTGAGGTCTAATAAATGAGGCCCAGACATTGGATAATCCTGGGTGTTAGGAGTTCTACATAAATGAGTTCCAGACATTGGGTAATACCCAGGTGTAGAGAGGTCTACATAAATGAGGCTCAGACACTGGATAATCCCTGGGTGTAGAGTGGTCTACATAAATGAGGCCCAGACATTGGATAGTCCATGGGTGTAGAGAGGTCTAAATAAATGAGACCCAGACATTGGATAATCCTCCGGGTGTGGACCAGTCTACATAAATGAGGCCCAGACATTGGATAATCCCTACCAGTCTACATAAATGATGCCCAGACATTGGGTAATCCCCAGGTGTAGAGAGGTCTACATAAATGAGGCCCAGACATTGGATAATCTCCAGGTGTAGAGAGGTCTACATAAATGAGGCCCAGACATTGGACAAGCACCAGGTGGGAACCAATCTACATAAATGAGGCCCAGACATTGGATAATCCCCTGGTTAAAGTACAAAAATGGTCTCAACATTGGAAACTAGGTGAGAGAGTCCATATGGGCCCAACATTGTCCTGTGAGTAATTTTCCCGGCCCAACATTGGATAATCTCCGGGTGTAGAGAGGTCAAATAAATGAGGCCAAACATTTGACAATCCCGGGAGTGGACCAGTCTACATAAATGAGGCCCAGACACTGGATACTTCCAGGGTGTATACCGGTCTACATAAATGAGGCCCATACATTGGATAATCCCTGGGTGTGGACCAGTCTACTTAAATGAGGCCCAGACATTGGATAATCCCTGGGTGTAGTGAGGTCTACATAAATGAGGCCCAGACATTGGGTAATACCCAGGTGTAGAGAGGTCTACATAAATGAGTTCCAGACATTGGATAATCCCCGGGTGTAGAGAGGTCTACATAAATGAGGCCCAGACATTGGACAATCCTCGGGTGTAGAGAGGTCTACATAAATTAGGCCCATACATTGGATAATCTCCGGGTGTAGAGAGGTCTACATAAATGAGGCCCAAACATTGGACAATCCCCGGGAGTGGACCAGTCTACATAAATGAGGCCCAGACACTGGATAATTCCTGGGTGTATACCGGTCTACATAAATGAGGCCCATACATTGGATAATCCCTGGGTGTGGACCAGTCTACTTAAATGAGGCCCAGACATTGGATAATCCCCGGGTGTAGTGAGGTCTACATAAATGAGGTCCAGACATTGGGTAATCCCCGAGTGTAATGAGGTCTACATAAATGAGGCCCAGACATTGGACAAGCCTCGGGTGTAGAGAGGTCTACATAAATTAGGCCCAGGCATTGGATAGTCCACGGGTGTAGAGAGGTCTAAATAAATGAGGCCCAAACATTGGACAATCCCCGGGTGTAGAGAGGTCTACATAAATGAGGCCCAGACATTGGATAATCCCCGGCTGTAGTGAGGTCTACATAAATGTGGCCCAGACATTGGATAATCCCTGGGTGTAGTGAGGTCTACATAAATGAGGCCCAGACATTAGATAATCCCCGGCTGTAGTGAGGTCTACATAAATGAGGCCCAGACATTGGATAATCCCTGGGTGTAGTGAGGTCTACATAAATGAGGCCCAGACATTGGATAATCCCCGGGGGTAGTGAGGTCTACATAAATGAGGTCCAGACATTGGGTAATACCCAGGTGTAAAGAGGTCTACATAAATGAGGCCCAGACATTGGACAAGCCTCGGGTGTAGAGAGGTCTATATAAATGAGGCCCAGGCATTGGATAGTCCCCGGGTGTAGAGAGGTCTACATAAATGAGGCCCAGACACTGGATAATCCCTGGATGTAGAGAGGTCTACATAAATGAGGCCCAGACATTGGAGAATCCCTGGGTGTAGATAGGTCTAAATAAATGAGACCCAGACATTGGATAATCCCTGGATGTAGAGAGGTCTACATAAATGAGTCCCAGACATTGGATAATCCCTGGGTGTAGAGAGGTCTAAATAAATGAGACCCAGACATTGGATAATCCCTGGGTGTAGAGAGGTCTAAATAAATGAGACCCAGACATTGGATAATCCCTGGGTGTAGAGAGGTCTAAATAAATGAGGCCCAGACATTGGATAATCCCCGGGTGTAGAGAGGTCTACATAAATGAGTCCCAGACATTGGATAATCCCCGGGTGTAGAGAGGTCTACATAAATGAGGCCCAGACACTGGATAATTCCTGGGTGTGGACCGGTCTACATAAATGAAGCCCAGACATTGGATAATCCCCGGGTGTAGAGAGGTCTACATAAATGAGGCCCAGGCATTGGATAATCCCTGGGTGTAGAGAGGTCTACATAAATGATGCCCATACATTGGATAATCTCCGGGTGTAGAGAGGTCTACATAAATGAGTTCCAGACATTGGATAATCCCCGGGTGTAGAGAGGTCTACATAAATGAGGCCCAGACATTGGATAATCTCCAGGTGTAGAGAGGTCTACATAAATGAGGCCCAGACACTGGATAATTCCTGGGTGTGGACCGGTCTACATAAATGAGGCCCAGACATTGGATAATCCCCGCGTGTAGAGAGGTCTACATAAATGAGGCCCAGACATTGGATAATCCCTGGGTGTAGAGAGGTCTACATAAATGAGACCCAGACATTGGATAGTCCCCAGGTGTAGAGAGGTCTACATAAATGAGGCCCAGACATTGGATAGTCCCCGGGTGTAGAGAGGTCTATATAAATGAGGCCCAGGCATTGGATAGTCCCCGGGTGTAGAGAGGTCTACATAAATGAGGCCCAGGCATTGGATAGTCCATGGGTGTAGACCTTTCCAAGCACTTGAGATAGAAGGTGTTAGTCCTGCGAAAGACTGCGGACAGGTCAGCTCTCCGTCAGACTGCTTACTCCCAGTACCTATATGGATTTGTCTTGGACTATGTGAAGCTTTTCTTCTGGGAAGCAATTAGCGGACATTCTAGCACAGGTACGTTTTCTATATGCCATACGTTGGTTGGACTTATGTCAATATGCTTGTACACTAAATACAGATCGTCTGCTATAACTATATTTGCTGCTGATCTGAAGTAGAGAAATCTCAGTGAGCAGACCCTGCCGTTGATGGCTCATCCAATACATATGTGTTTGCCCGATATAATATATACAATTTGCTGTGAGGTGGTCCCTCCAAGGCTTGATGTTTGGCCCTCGGTTAAATCACGTCAGGTACTGCACAGGGAGGCACATTGCTGCATCTCATATACAGATCATTCTCAGCAGGAAGAGGAAACCACACACCTCAGCACGTCTTGTCGCAAATCGGGTCCCTATCTTGGTGTAGATCTTTTCCCTTTCTCGGTGTAGACCTGGTATTTGTCTCGGTGTAAATCTAGTCCTTGTGTTGGTGCAGATTGGGTCCCTGCCTCGGTCTCGCTGCAGATCGGGTCCCCTTCTCAGCGTAGATCTGGTCCTCGTCTCGTTGCAGATCAGGTCCCTGTCGCGGTGGAGATCAGGTTTTTCTTTTGGTGTACATCTGGTCACTGTCTAAGTGTAGACCTGGTACCTGTAAATCTTGTCCCTGTGTTGTTGCAGATTGGGTCCCCTTCTCAGTGTAGATCTGGTCCTCATCTCGGTGCAGATTGGGTCCCTGTTTTGGTGTACATCTGGTCTCTTTTCTCATTATAGATCGGGTCCCAGTTTCGGTGAAGATCTGGTCTAGTCCCCTAGCAGAACATTGCCCATCACCTCAACTGTTTGCCTTCTTCCCACCATCCTGGCACCATCTCTCAACAGGTAAGTGACGCACCCGGCCGTCCACATCATGCCACATCACATCATGCCCATCACCTCCGCCATCTTGTCCTCTTACCATAATTCATCCTGGCTCTATCTCTTCTACAGGTAAGTGACGCACCTGGCCGTCCACATGATGCCAGGACCCCCCAGCAGAACATTGCCCATCACCTCTGCCATCTTGTCCTCTTACCATAATTCATCCTGGCACCATCTAATCTCCAGGTAAGTGATGCACCCGGCCGTCCACATGATGCCAGGACCCCACAGCAGAACAATGCCCATCAATACCATACAATCATCCAGAGATGGAAATTATTGGGTCACTTACCTGTAGGGTATTTGAAGGTTTGGTATCATTCTCTTTATATTCACTCTCATCTGGTCCAAACCTGTAAGTTCTGGGCAAAGAGCCAAACTGAGATCTGTTGAGTGTGTGGCGACTAAGGCCCTGGCCTTCTCTGATGGCTCAGTGTACCGGGATGTGTCTGAGGATTCTGTGGTCAGCATCTGTGTGGTGACTATAGCCCTGTCCTCCACTGATGGCTCCATGTCCAGGGATGTGTCTGAGGGATCTATGGCAGCAGATGTGTGCCGACTATAGCCTTGGCCTCCTCTGATGACTCAAATGAAATCACTTAGAGCTCCCCGTCATTGATGTGTCTGAGGGTTCTATGTCCAGTATCTATATGGTGACTATAGCCCTGGCCTCAAATGAGGGCTCCATTTCCAGTGATGTGTCTGAGGGATCTAGGCCAACATCTGTATGGTGACTGTAGCCTTGGCCTCCACTGATGGCTCCATGTCTATGGATTTGTCTGAGGATTCTATGGCCAGCATCTGTGTGGTGACTATAGCCTTGGCCTCCACTGATAGCTCCATGTCTATGGATGTGTCTGAGGACTCTATGGCCAGCATCTGTGTGGTGACTATAGCCTTGGCCTCCACTGATAGCTCCATGTCTATGGATGTGTCTGAGGACTCTATGGCCAGCATCGATGTGGTGACTATAGCCTTGGCCTCCACTGATGGCTCCATGTCTATGGATGTGTCTGAGGCTTCTATGGCCAGCATCTTTGTGGGGACTATAGCCTTGGCCTCCACTGATGGCTCCATATCTATGGATGTGTCTGAGGATTCTATAGCCAGCATCTGTGTGGGGACTATAGCCTTGGCCTCCAGTGATGGCTCCATGTCTATGGATGTGTCTGAGGACTCTATGGCCAGCATCTGTGTGGTGACTATAGCCTTGGCCTCCACTGATGGCTCCATGTCTAAGGAGGTGTCTGAGGACTCTATGTCCAGCATCTGTGTGGTTACTATAGCCTTGGCCTCTACTGATGGCTCCATGCCTATGGATGTGTCTGAGGACTCTATGGCCAGCATCTGTGTGGTGACTATAGCCTTGGCCTCTACTGATGGCTCCATGTCTATGGATGTGTCTGAGGACTCTATGGCCACCATCTGTGTGGTGACTATAGCCTTGGCCTCTACTGATGGCTCCATGCCTATGGATGTGTCTGAGGACTCTATGGCCAGCATCTGTGTGGTGACTATAGCCTTGGCCTCTACTGATGGCTCCATGTCTATGGATGTGTCTGAGGACTCTATGGCCAGCATCTGTGTGGTGACTATAGCCCTGGCCTCCACTGATAGCTCCAAGGATGTCTATGGTGTGTCTGTACCATCTATGGCCAGCATTCTGTGTGGTGACTAAGCCCCGGCACTCCACTGATAGCTCCATGTCTTGGATGTTTTGAGGATCTTGGCGATTTTTGTGGTAAACTTACCCCTGGCCCCCATGATGGTCTGTGCCCAATGTTTGGTATGTCTTATGGCCCAGTGCTCTCCCTTTTTCTTCACCCGGGTTAGGGTTCAGATCTTTCTCCAAAAAAATTCTCGGGAAACCAAGCCCCCAGCATCATTCGGTGAGAAACCCCATCAGCCACCCTTCTGGACTGTTCGAGACCACGGTAGTGTCGACAAACACGATGTCCTCTGCTTGGAGCTTCAACTCATCATCATTCTGGGGCTCAAAGGGAAAAAGTGCCCGAAGGGTCTGCAGTACTAGTAGAGAATCAGCTGCAGCCAAGTGTCAAGGACTGTCAAATCTGTGATGGATCCTCTGTTTTATATGGACACATAAAGACATTTACTGAACACATGTACATGGTAGTGAACAAATCTCATGTCTCTGGAGAAAATAGACGCTTCCCACACACATCGCTGGGTTGGGCTGATCGATTTGGCTAAGCGCTCAAGTGTGGCTTGGTGATGTGGGGAGAACTTGTGAGCCAAGGTCAAGTGAAAGTCTCTGGAGACCGGCTTCACCGAGCAGCCTGCAGGACAAGAGGTGAAGATCAGGAGATTTATACAAATACACCTCTGGATTTCTGCCAGCTGTAGAGGCAGAAGACATACATGATCCTGAAGGCTCCCAAACTATACTTTAAATCATAATAAATACATAAATACCCAAAGCCTAGCCCAAACCCCACGACCAGTCCATGATATACATAAATACCCAAAGCCTGGACCCCAACCCCACATCCAGTCCATGATATACTGGATACCCAAAGCTTAGACCCCAACCCCACAACCAGTCCATGATATACATAAATATCCAAAGCTTAGACCCCAACCCCACAACCAGTCCATGATATACATAAATACCTAAAGCCTGGACCCAACCCATGACCAGTCCATGATATACATAAATACCCAATGCCTATACCAAACCCCACAACCAGTCCATGATATACTAGATACCAAAGCTTAGACCCCAACCCACATCCAGTCCATGATATACATAAATATCCAAAGCTTAGACCCCAACCCCACAACCAGTCCATGATATACATAAATACCCAAAGCCTGGACCCAACCCCATGACCAGTCCATGATATACATAAATACCCAAAGCCTATACCAAACCCCACAACCAGTCCATGATATACTAGATACCCAAAGCTTAGACCCCAACCCCACAACCAGTCCATGATATACATAAATACCCAAAGCTTAGACCCCAACCCCACAACCAGTCCATGATATACATAAATACCCAAAGCCTGAACCCAATCCTACAACCAGTCCATGATATACTGTACATAAATACCCAAAGCTTAGACCCCAACCCCACAACCAGTCACAGTGACTAATTGGTAAATGGGTTACGTTGATTGTCTCTCGTGATTGGATTGTATCTTGGTGGTAGGGTTCCGGTGATTGTCTCTAGTGATTGGATTGTGTGTATTGTATCTTGGTGGTTGGGTTACGGGGACTGTTTCTAGTGATTGGATTGTATCTTGGTGGTTGGGTTACAGTGATTGTCTCTAGTGATTGGATTGTATCTTGGTGGTTGGGTTACAGTGATTGTCTCTAGTTATTGGGTTGCATCTTGGTGGATGGGTTACGTTGATTGTCTCTCGTGATTGGATTGTGTGGATTGCATCTTGGTGGTTGGGTTATGGGGATTGTCTCTAGTGATTGGATTGTGTGGATTGTACGAGTTGATGGTGATTGAGTTACGTTGGGCATAACTTTCTACTACATGTGCAGACACAAGACCGCTGCAATCATGTTAGGGATTGATGTTGGATGGGCAGCTGGGGCAGGTGGAAGCCAGGGCAGGAGGAAGCAGGTATGTACATTATCCTTACCTGTCAGAGTGGACACCTGGTGGCAGAAACTCTCCACAAAGCTCTTGATGGTGTCGACTGCTTCCTTGTTTAAGAAGAAGCCAATGAAGGAGCTGGAGGAGTCTAAGGACAAGGATATGGTCTGAGGAAAAGTGCTGAGCTCTCCGGCAGCCCTGAGAGCAGAACAGAGATGCTCCACCGTCCCATCTTCACACTGAGGAGAAGAAGGAAGAAGATGAAGTCACAACATGTAGACAACCCCCCATCCTCAGTAAGGTGGATGACAACCTGTGGATAAGCAGACTAAACACAAGACCCCCTTGATGACCTCTGTCGCACATCATGACCACCCATGGAATAAAGGCCAAAGAAGGTTTATATCCCAACCCACAGTCAGGTTTCCCTGTCCTCATAGCAGTCATCGGTTTTATCTGTTCTCTATCTGAGCCACTAAAGAGAATAAGAGGTACTGGCCTCATGGTGATTGTCGATGACCTGACTTCCATACCTCCTGGCCCTGCTCTGAGGGTACCTGGTGGACACCACTGGATTGTCTCTGTAGTGATTACACTAGATGACCTCCAGCCCCATCTCCAATCCTATTTGGGTTTGAGGATAGGGAAGGCCGCATGGTGATTCCCCACAGACTCCAATATCTCCTGGCCCTGCTCTGGACACCACTGGATTGTCTCTGTAGAGCAGTTACACCAGATGATCTCCCGTCCCATCTCCAATCCTGCTTGATGAAGGCCTCATGAAGCACTCACCGTGAAGAAGTCACTCAGTGTTATGTGAGGGAAGCGGCCATGAGCTCTGTTCTTCCCACACAACCGGAGGCTTTCTGCCTGGAACTCCTGCAGTGAGGTCCCCAGGGGCCCAGTGGGCACCAAGTACAGAATATACTCTTGTGGTATTGCGTCATCTAGAGAGGGATCGTGCCTATGTTCCTGCAACCTGTAGGAGAAGAGAGGGGTTAATACTGAGAAAATAATACACAACACTATAATCACCCCCCGCTCTGTGTGGTTGCAGTATGTGGCTGTAGCTGTTGTGCTTTCTGTGTGGTTGTAGTGTGCGGCTGTAGCTGTTGTGCTTTCCGTGTGGTTGTAGTGTGCGGCTGTAGCTGTTGTGCTTTCTGTGTGGTTGCAGTGTGTGGCTGTAGCTGTTGTGCTTTCTGTGTGGTTGCAGTATGTGGCTGTAGCTGTTGTGCTTTCTGTGTGGTTGCAGTGTGCGGCTGTAGCTGTTGTGCTTTCTGTGTGGTTGCAGTATGTGGCTGTAGCTGTTGTGCTTTCCGTGTGGTTGTAGTGTGCGGCTGTAGCTGTTGTGCTTTCCATGTG
>JAODAL010076013.1:0-13774 GCA_025379985.1 Phyllomedusa bahiana | reverse complement strand
ACATTTTAATTGGGTAAAAACTTTGGATTTATAGGAGTTTTTGATCGCTTTTTATTCCATTTTATGTGCTGCGGGATGAACAATAATCTTAATTCTGTGATTGTTTTTCTTTTTTTTTTTATGGCGTTCACCGTACGGGTTAATTAACATGACAGATTTATAGGGCAGGTCATTACGCACGCGGCGATACCAAATATGGGTACTTTATTTATTTTTGATCTTTTTTGGGGCGATTGGCGTTTGAAAAGGGGGGAAAAGGGGCGGGGGTACGTATTTTTATTTTATTTTTCGTGTTTGTGTGTTTTACTTGTTTTTCACTTTTTTTTACTTTTTTTCACTTTTTCACATTTTTATTTTACTTTTCCCCATAGGGGATTTGAATGAGAGATCTTTAGATCTCTCATTCAATAGGAATCAGTGCATAGCTTGTTGCTATGACTGGTTCCTATGACAACTGTCAGTCACGATGCCGGGTCATGCCCACAGGGCCCGGCCGGGCGTCGTGACGTCACAGACAACCCGGACGGCATTCTGTGCATTCCGTGCTGTCTGTAGGAGGCAGGAGCTGCATGGATCGCCCGATCCGTGCGCTGCTGCCGCCGACAGAGACGCAGGAGGAGCGATCTCCTCCTGCGTCTCTCTTAGTTATTGCGACCGGATTGTCGCGATAATTACGGGGTTATCCGCCCCCCCCCCCCGCCCCCCGGAGCGATCCGGGGTCGGGGCCGATGGTGCGGGATGTCAGCTGTAATATACAGCTGACACCCCGCGCCGATCGCGCAAACTCTGCTTTAGAGTTCGCGCGATCCTCAGGACGTATCCATACGTCCAGGTGCGTTAACCCCCTAACGACCTGGACGTATGGATACGCCCAAGGTCGTTAAGGGGTTAAAAATGTTGGCTCAATATTCAATTTTCTATATGTGATTTGATCAGATAATATTGATAACACCATTTCTCTATATATTGATTTACCCAAAATGATGACCTTGTCTGCCATTTTTATCACTACTTCATACCAGTCTAACCATTGTTTAAGTGCACTTGTTCTTTTTTGCTTATGTTTGGCTTTTTACTTGTTGTGAGTTCATCATATAACTTTTTCTGATCCTGTTCAAGCAAACATTTTTTCCATGTATCCTAGTTAGCAGTAATGCTTTTTCCAAAATTCCTGTCCCTTTTGATAGCTTCTTTAGTCCATAGTGTGCCACTGTTTTTTGAATTTGAATATGTATATATATTGCTGCCAAACCAGTGTACATTTGTGCTTTTTTAAACAAAGTTTTTTTGATGTGCAAAACCAAATGTTGCTTTTGAATATATGTAGGGAGGAGTGGCTGCCTCCATTTTGGTTTTTGCACCCCACCCACCTTCTCAGGTTTTAAATCAGTGTAGTGTGCTTTGAAGCAGGTATCTTCGCGTGCTGGTCTGAACAGGACCCAATAGAGAGGTAACTATAGCGTAGGACCCACCTGCATATGAGGTCCCTTGAAGATTGGGAGGTGGGCTTAAGCAGTTTTGGCCAAAAGTGTGAACTAAGAACCTCAACATTTTTTTCCATGTATCCTAGTTAGCAGTAATGCTTTTTCCAAAATTCCTATGTCCCTTTTGATAGTTTCTTTAGTCCATAGTGTGCCACTGTTTTTTTTGAATTTGAACATGAGCACATATTGCTGCCACACCAGTGTGCATTTGTGCTTTTTTTAAACAAAGTTTTTTTAGATGTGCAAAAGCAAATGTTGCTTTTGATTTCAAACAATGTGTGAAACATGATACAAACCTGAAAAATACCAATAACACCAAATAAAACACAAAAGTACTAAATGCATCATCAGTGACTGTCAGATAAACGACTACAGTTATTGTCAAAAGGATTAAATTTTGTTTCATCCACACATTTCAACCTTTACTGATGACTCTACAGTGATGGGAATGCAGTAAATAACATCTTTTAATAGATATATTATTATTAATCTTTATGACTGTTGGGATTCACAGCATTATCATCAGGCTGCCATATGCTGTTGTTTTCTTTCACTGGCTTTTTTGCCCATATGACTGGAGGTGGGTGGAAACGCTTGTCGAACGTGTGTGTTTGTTCCAGTTTTACTGATGACTCTGCAGAGTATTGCAACTACTGAGATTTTTATTTATATTTATTTGCATACTCTGATATTAAGTGGTTGTCCCATTCTACTAACATATGTCAGACCTCATACTTACCTCGAATATAGATTTGACATGTATTAATGATATCCAGTGATCACTTAGAAATTATTCTACTGTACTGTATACAAAAATAAATATTACAGAGCTGCCACATTCAATGTTGTGATGTTGCAAATTGTATCTCTCAGAACAAACTGTATTATACCTTTCTAGGCATGAGGGTACTTTGCTAACTAATTATTGCCAGATGCAGACAATGGATTGACTATGTGTTTGATTTAATTTTTTTTGTCAACTATTTCTTGAGATGCTTGTTTTTATACAGTGTTTAGTCATTCTTTCCTCACCCAAGTAAGAGCCTAAGCAGGATTGAAATGTGTCAGGAGGAATCACAGAGACTATGCCCATTATATATGTGGGCCATGAGTAAGCCCTGCCCTAGGATCAAAGCCATATGGGCCCAAGGGGATTTGGAAGTCTTAAGTGCAAATTGCCTTAGGAGTGACTCTAGGGTGCTTGAACTCACTGGATGTTGCACACACTTTAATTTTCCACATCCATCAAGCACACACCTCTGTTCCCTGGACTTCTGGTCAGGTAATAAGAGCAATTTTTATAATTCTACCTGGATGTCCGGTCAGTATTCACTGCACATATTAATATTTAACTTATAAGGTTATGAGGTCTATAAGGAGAATGTGTGGCCATCAGGTTCCTTTCTCCCCTGCAAACCCAGTTCCCTTTGGTGAAGCCACCTTGGTTGGGCTTGTCACCCATTGTTTCTTCCAGAAGCAAGTACTGGTCTTCCTGCACTTTGGCAAAGGAGACCATTTGTTGTTGTAATCTCTTGCAGGTGCCTTTTGACCTGGAGAAGGAGCAGGATTTAGGTTTAGTGGAGGTCCATCTCTTTTATGAGTGAGTCTGTGATAGATTGCATACTTAGGCACTTTTTTGTGTGGCTTTTTTGTACTTTTTTATGCATCTGGGTGGAGAGAACGTTCTTAGGGCTTTCAAAAAATTAAAATAAAAAATGCCCATTCAGTTCTCCTTTCTTAAAAGGACTGTTTTAAAATGGGATTTTATTCATCACTTTTTCTTTTTTGGATGCTGGACAAACACACCCTTTGGATTATTTATCACCTGAGTACGGAAGGCTGTTTGTGCACCAAGATGTACATTTACCACGAGGCTGTGATATGTTCCTGTGTGGCGGTAAGCTTTTTCTTTTTGGTCCAATAATCATTTTATTCTATATTTATAGATTTGGTATATTCAGCATGTCATGACGTGTTTCAGTATTAGTGGGTAGCACTATGAAAACCTCAGATTTGTTTGTTTATGCTATGACAAAGGCTGTGTTAGTGCATAAGCAATGTCTCGTGTTCAATCTGGAGCTTACATTTTCTAAATAAAGACGAAAGATTTTTATCCATTGGATGAGCTGGATATTTTCTCTTTTTTTTTGTGAACATAGTAGTAAACTATCCTTCCTGTGCTTAAAACGGTGAACTACAGTGAGCTATATTCCATGAGTGAGGATCACCTATTTATCAATGGGGAATGAGATAAAATTCAAGAAACTTGTCAGTTATATTGTCACATGATGAAATATTCAATACACCATTCAACACTCAATTATGACATGAGATGAGCTGTATGTACATCCCCAACACAGATATCTTGTTTTACAGAGCAGCGTTCCATTAAATAAAAGCATAGGTAATTAAAACATATTTAAATAAACTCTGGGAATACAGGGTTGGCATGTTGTAAGAAATGCTTTATATGCCAGGACCATGAGTTGAAAGTTTGTCATCGAGTGTTCAGCAACTTCAAAAAAGTTTTTAGAACCAGCTATGAATCAGTTTGATTCAACATGATCTGCTTACAGAGAACAACTAGCAAAGTGAAATGGGTTGAAGAACACTCTTTTATTTATTCATTATCAAGAAAGTTTCAAATAAAAAGTCATATTCATTTAAATAAACCCTTGGCCTTTATCTCTTTGATGCATTTTTGCCTCAATTCCTTCTATATGTAAATAGTGTGTCACGGTATGTGCCATGGTATCCATTGTGCACCTTGTCCCTGCTTCTCTCATCTTTATTCCACTGTGGCTGCTGTTGTGGACCACGGATGTGTCTGTGTTGCCTATTTGATTCCCAATTTCCTGTTTAATGACTTACCACCTCCTGGCATATAAGGAACTTCCTGCCACTGTTCCTGGTCAGTTCATTGATGCCGATCTGAGCTCCTGACCACTGCTTCCTGCTATTACCTGTCATTATGTCTGTCTGTTCCTGTGTATATTTAAACCTGCTTTTCCTGCTGTCCTGCATGTCTGTTACCGAGATTCCTGTTTCTGCTATATCCTGCTATCTTGCCTGTCTGCCGGATACCCGCTTCCTGGGTTCTTTTGTTATCGGCCATCCTGATACCTGTTTACCCTACTGTGTCCTGCCGGTCAGCTTGATACCTGTTTAGCTTCATGTCAGCCTGTTTCCTGTGTTCCTGTTTCTGCCGTTCTGTCACCTGCACTTCGTCTGCCACTCGCTGCAATGTCCGGGGTAGCAACCTGGGGGGTTCCCCACAGTGAAGTCTGTTCTGATCTTGCAGTGGGCTCCGGTGAAGCCCAGGGGCCCTTTAGACTCCGCTCCCTGGTGTGGTCGCTATACCACCATCTACACTCGCAGTGGCCCAGAGGACCCACAACTACCCAGCAATAGAGCTTTACTAGTTGTACAACTTCAAGAACTTTCAGGGTGGAGGGATGAAGCTACAGCTGAAACCAGAAGTTTATATCCCCTATATAAAAAAATACATATGCATGTTTTTCTCACTATCTGATATGAAATCAGACTAAAACTTACCCGTTTTAGGTCAATTAGTATTACCAAAATTATTTATATTTGCCAAATGCCAGAATGATATGAGAGAATTTTTAAAGCATTTTTATTACTTTCTGTAAAGTCAAAAGTTTACATACATTTCATTAGTATTTGTAGTATTTGGTAGCATTGCCCTTAAACTGTATGACAAGCATCTTGGATATTCTTCCACAAGCTTACAATAGTTGGTAGGAATTTTGACCCATTCCTACTAACAGAACTGGTGTAACTGAGCCATGTTTGTAGGTGGCCTTGCTCTCACCTGCCTTTTCAGCTTTGACTATAAATTTTCAATAGGATTGAGATCAGGACTTTGTGATGGCGACTCCAAAACATTGACTTGGTTATCCTTAAGCTACTTTGTAACCAGTTTGGCAGGATGCTTCGAGTCATTGTCCATTTGGAAGACCTATTTCCGCCCAAGCTTTAACTTCCTGGCTGATTGCTTGAGATGTTGCTTCAGTATTGCCACATAATCTTCTTTCTTCATGATGCTATCTATTTTGTGAAGTGGACCAGTCCCTCTTGCAGCAAAACAACCCCACAACATGATGCTGCCACCCCCTTGATTCACAGTTGGGATGGTGTTGTCAGGCTTTCAAGCGTCTCCCTTTTTCCTCCAAACGTAAAACAATGGTCATTATGGCCAAACAGTTCAATTTTAGTTTTGTCAGACCACAGAACATGTCTCCATAAATGTAGGTCTTTGTTACCTGGTGCATTTGCAACAGAAAATCTGGCTTTTAAATATGTTTCTTTTGGAGTAATGGTTTTTTTCCTGGCAGAGTGGCTCTTCGACCTTGTTATTACAGTACTCGTTTCACTGTGGATAATGACACAATCTTACCAGCTTCCACTAGCATCTTCACAAGGTCTTTTGCTTTTGTTCTTGGGTTGATATGTACACGTTGGACCAAAGCACGTTCATCTTTGAGACACAGAACCCATCTCCTTCCTGAGTGGTATGATGGCTGGACATCGTTTGTACAGATGAATGAGGCACCTTCAGGTATCTGGAAATTTCACCCAAGGATGAACCAGACTTGTGCAAGTCCACAATTCTCTTCTGTTTTATTGGCTGATTTTCTTTAGACTTTCCCATAATGGTTACACACATAACTAGTGTGTTTCTGGTGTGCAATAAAATATGTCCACAGGTGTGTCTCTAACTCAGATGTTGCCAATAAAAGTATCAGAAACTTTCAAACACATGTCCTCATCATATGGATTGTTCCAAATTGTCTAAAGGCATAGTAATCCTAGTGTATGTAAACTTTTGAAAGTAATAAAAATGCCTTAAAAAACTCTATTTTTTGGCATTTGGCAAATATAAATAATTTTGATAATCTTAATTTACCTAAAATGGGTAAGTATAATCCAAACACACTCTATAATTAGAGTAGACTGTAATCCAGTGGAGTAAATGAGCTAATACTTTATTTTAAATTCTCATCACATCCAGAGAGTAAAAGTGCATATCGTCGGCTGACATGTTTCAGCTTCATCTGAAGCTGAGTTTTGCTAAGTAGAGCTGTGTTCACACAGCATTTTTCACACCACATTGTGAACTGCTGCAAAAACTGTTCCTGTCGCTGATTTTACGCATATTCCACATAGCTCCTGTCTATCACCTCAGCAGTCACTGTACAATGAAAATCAGCGATGACAAATTTGCTTTTTCAAAAGCACTCACCTCCGTATGACAGTGTAATACCTAACAAATAAGTCACCAAATAATACACCGATACATGGAGCAAATCTACCACACGGATCATTGTTACTAAAAAAAAAAAAAAACCTCCTACAATAACAAGACCCAAAACTATTACTACCTAAGGATCAAATAATATCACCAGACCTTGACAAAACGCGATCACCACATTTGACTACCAGTGGTACACAGTCTCTGAAGAAACCATAAAGTGACCATAGGCAAATACTAGTTGTATGTCGGCACTATGCTGAAATATAAGTGATTACAGTGCAATTTCAAGCAGCAAGCGAAAAAAAAAACAGCTCCAGCAGCGAACGTCACATCAATGGAGGAAAAACTTGCAGGTGCAGACATGGCTTAGTTAAAACATATATCCACTTATTTATTTATTCCATATTAAAAAAGAAACATGAACACTTAACGAGAGTCCTAAGTAGGCTAAACTAGATGGGGCTGAACCGCCGACGTGTTTCGTGTCATGTGACCCTTACTCATGGCTGAAACGCCAAGAATCACAGGTGAGCTGCTGTTGTTGTTGTGAATGCCGTTCATGATTACAGTGCAGTTACATTTAGTGACTCACAGGAGACGTTTCGCCTTGTGGGAGTCGTTCACTTTGCTTTTTCTTCTCCATCCTGTCCAGACCACCATAATGACTTCTCCTGGCCACGACTCGTCTCTGCAGAATTTACCATACAAACATTTTAGAATCGTCACTTTTACAGCACCTATATACCGATATATTTACCTACTGGTGGGTTTATATAGCTCCCTTCCTAATTGGGGTTTTTACAGGAAAGCATGGTGATGCCCAATATCCACAGCAACTGGCTTTTCTATGATAGAAAAGCCAGGTGCCTGCTGTGGTTGGTGGGAAGTCACCCATCGTTCCGTTATAGGCCCCAATTAGGTAGGTTTATAGACCTCCTCCCAGGAGGTACTGTAGGTATGTATATATGTTATTTGTCCCCCAATAGCTAGATATACAGGTAATAGAGGGAGAGGTTATACAGGGAGCGGAGGGGTATACAGGGAGAGGAGTTATTATACAGGGGGGGTATTCAGGGAGAGGGGAGCAAACGGAGAGAAGGGGTATACAGGGAGAGGGGGCTTATACAGGGAGAGGGGGGTATACAGGGAGAGGGGGTTATACAGGGAGAGGAGGGCTATCCAGGGAGAGGGGGCTTATACAGGGAGAGGAGAGGTATACAGGAAGAGGGAGGTATACAGGGAGGGGGTATACAGGAAGAGGGGATTTATACAGGGAGAGGAGGGGTATACAGAGAGAGGGGGGGTTGTAAAGGGAGAGGGGGGCTATCCAGGGAGAGGGGGCTTATACAGGGAGAGGAGGGGTATACAGGGAGAGGGGGCTTATACAGGGAGAGGAGGGGTATACAGGGAGAGGGGGCTTATACAGGGAGAGGGGGGTATACAGGGAGAGGGGGTTATACAGGGAGAGGATGGCTATCCATGGAGAGGGGGCTTATACAGGGAGAGGAGGGGTATACAGGGAGAGGGGGGTATACAGGGAGGGGGTATACAGGAAGAGGGGATTTATACAGGGAGAGGAGGGGTATACAGAGAGAGGGGGTTGTACAGGGAGAGGGGGGCTATCCAGGCAGAGGGGGCTTATAAAAGGAGATGAGGGGTATACAGGGAGAGAGGGCTTATACAGGGAGAGAGGGGTATGAAGGGAGATGAGGGCTATCCAGGGAGAGGGGACTTATACAGGGAGAGGAGGGGTATACAGGGAGAGAGGGCTTATACAGGGAGAGAGGGGTATGAAGGGAGATGAGGGATATACAGGGAGAGGGGACTTATAAAGGGAGAGGAGGGCTTTTACAGGGAGACGGGGGTTAAGCAGGGAAGGGGAAATACAGGGAGAGGAGGGGCATGCAGGGAGAGGGGGCTTATACAAAAGGAGGAGGGGTATACAGGGACAGTGGGCTTATACAGGGAGAAGGGGCTTATGCAGGTAGAGGTGGGTGGATGGCCGAGGGAGAGAATGGTTATAGTGGGATAGGTCCGTTCTAGTGGGAGCGGGGGGGTTATAGCGGATGAGGTCCGGTATTGTGGGAGAGGGGGGTTATAGTGGGAGAGGGGGGTTATAGCGGTAGAGGTGCGTGGGAGAGGGGTCTTATAGAGGGCGAGTAGAGTTATAGTGGCAGAGGGAGAGGGGTTATAGTGGAAGAGGGGTTTTTCAGACTGGACGGTTTGTGTGCGGATAGGTGGTGTTCAGAGCGGTGTTCGATTTATGGTGGAGGAGAGAGGTTTTAGAGTATGGGGTGGTACACTGTCTAGTACACAGAAAACCTGTTTGCTCTGCAGGATGCCACAAAGCTTTTCTGGGCACTAGATATGCCTTCCAGCATTTGGGAAAGCTGGGTAATGTCTCATCCTTCTGGGTTGCTGTAGGATTTCTGTTTCTTTATTCTTTTTTTTCTCAGGTTTCCACTTTGGACTACGATGGATACGGTGGTGTACGTTCGACCAGCATTGGATCTATTTCTTTAATAAAATGGTCAGTGAGGGCTGGTGTGGGGGAGTGTTTATTTAAATAAAGTGTTTTTTTTCTGTTGTTTCTGTGTTTATTTTTTTCCAGTGTTACTAATGGAGGTGTCTGACAGACTCCTCTCCATTACCTTCGCTCCGACTTAGTGTCAGCCAGTGGAGTTTCTTATTATCCAAGGCTGACATGAACCCCATGTCACTATTACCCCAGAATCCAATGCACCAGGGTTACTGGGTAGAACTGGATAACCTTCAGAAGTGGCATCATCTAATGTGATGGTCCTCTTCTGGGGCAGCTGTGGGCTGTTTTTTTAGGATGGGAAGGTGCCGATATCCATGGATCTTCCCATCCTGATAGTATCAGCTACCAGCTGTAGGTTTTACCTTGGTTTTGTTTTTGTTTTTTTGTTTCTTTCTACATTTTTCAATAAATGGTTAAAAAAAAGAAGATGTGGGATCCCCCACCCCTGTTTTCCATAAAAAGCCAAGTTGAAACCAGCAGCTGCAGCCTGATACTATCAGAATTGGAGATTTATGAATACTGGTTCCTTCCAGCCCTAAAATATCAGCCCGCAGCCACCCCAGAAGCAATCACATTAGAGGGTCCACTCATGATGGGAACCCAGCTCTACCCAGTACCCCTGGTGCATTGGGTACTGGGGACTGACAGACTTCTCTCAATTACTGTCACTGAGGTTTGGTGTCAACCAGTTATGTTTTTTTTTATTACCCAAGGCTAACACTAACCCAAGCCACTAACCCTGTGACACGGGGTTAATGTCATCTTTGGGTGACAAAAAAAACAACCAGGGTGGTTGACAACCAAAACCCCAGTGATAGTAAAAATTTGAGAGAGTCTGTCAGAAAATACTAACACAGGAATAAAATAATTAAAAAGAAACAGCAGCAAAAGACACTTTACTTAAATAAACACTTCCTAACACCAGCCGTCATTGACCATTTTATTAAATAAATGGATCCAATCCTCGTCTGAATTAGTCCAATGAATCCAGCATAGTCCAAAGGAGGATACCTAAAAAAAACAATATAAACACTATGTACCAAACTCCAATCCCTGCATCCCTTGAAGGTTATGGCTGCCCCTAATCTTCTTGGTATGCAAGCTGCACAATATGATCCAGTGTTCATTAAGTCTAATTTTTATAGGATGTGTGGTCTGTCCTACGTACCCTTTACCACAAGAGCATTTAAAAAAATATACAACATTTTTATTATCACATGTATGAAATCCTCTGATGGTTATTTTATATCCTTTAATTGTATGAGTAAGATAGGGACCACGAATGATGGATTGACAATTTTGACAATTTAAACAAGAGTAGGTACCTGTTCGTCGGGCTGCCAATTTAGATTGTTTATTTCTTATATTGGTTTTAATATCAGATCTGGTGATAGTTCTCTGGTGATAAAGGCAATAGTTTTGCCTTTACGATTCATGAATTGAGGAAGTTCTTTAAATAGATGGCCAAATTTAGGATCATTGATTAATACTCGCCACTGTTTAATAGTATGTTCTACAAATTTACTATGTGAATCAAACTTGCTGATAAACATAAATTTCTCTATTTTCTCACATTTTTAGAAAATTTTCTAAAAAGAAAATGGAAAAAGATGAATGCCAAGAGGTAACTGAGCCCTCAGGTAAAAGATATGGAGAAAGCACAGTAGCTCAACATTTTTATGAGGAATGCCATGGGGTTTCCGACCTCTGATGGTGTATAGCAAGTAGGACACGTAGAAGGGTTTCCACTAGAGAAAAATCTGTTGCGCAGAGAAGCAAATTGGATTTTTAAACTTAATACGCTTAGCCCAAAAGGTATTAGCGAAAATTGTAACTTAATTGTGTTTCTGTGATCCTTTGTTTTTAATTGTTTTTATTATTTTGATATACTTTTGAAATACTTAATGTGTGTTTGTTTATATTAAGAATGTGAGGTAACATTCTGAGCCACGATACCCCATAAGGAAAAGCACAGGAACTCATGTCACTATCATGAGGAGCTGCAAGGCAACAAGGCACGCAAGAGGAGCTGATGAAACAACCATGCGGGGAAATGACGGGAAAAGCGCCACCCCCGGAGGAACTGCGGGGAAGCGCCCCGCAGGGGAAATGCACGGGAAACGCCACCCCCAGGAGGGTTCACAGAACACGTCACCGCCAGGGGAAGCTGGGAAACCCCACCGCCGGGAAAAAACTGTGGAAAATGCCATCCCGGGGAATGATGGAACGCGCCCCGGGGAGCTGCCGGAAACACGCCACCCCCAGGGGGAAAAACTGCGGGAAAACCGCCCCCGCCAGGAGGAACTGCAAAACTCCCACCCCCAGGGGGAAACTGATGGGAACAAGTGCCAAAAGGGAAAACTCCTGGGGAACTGCCCCCGCGGGGGAACCCCACAGGAAAAGAAAGGGAACTAGGGCACTGTCTGAGGAGCCGAAGGCAACAGGGGCACCGAAGAGGGCTGCATCGGAACCAACTGCCAGTAGGAACTGCACGGAAAGTGGACTGCCGGAGGAGTGCAAGGAATGCAGCCCCGCCAGGGGGAAATGATGGGAAAAACCCACCTCCAGGGCAACTGCTGGGAAACACCCCACCCCCAAGGGGAAACTGCATGGGAAGCGCACCCCCGGGAGGGCTAAAGGGAAAACACCCATGCCAGGAGGAAGCATGGGAACAAGCTACCAAGAAAAACTCCGGGGGAATATGCCACCACCAGGGGGAAACTCCCGGGAAAAAACCCCGGCAGGGAAAAATGCTCGGGGAATGGGGCTCGCCGGGGGAAAAACTCAAGGAACGCAGCACGCCAGGAGGAATGCCAGGAAAGCAGCACCCCCAGGGGAAAATGCACAGGAACGCAGCCCCGAGGGAACTGCAAAGGAACACCCCATGCCAGAGGAGCCCCGCCACGCACAGACAGGATGGGGTTGAGGTAGTAGCGGTTTAGTAAAACAACCCAAACTCAGGCGTGATGCTTGTAGAAGGTGCCTTTTAAAGGAGTAAAGGAGGAAAGATGCCTTGGACAAGCCTGAGGGGGGAAATTAAAAAGCTGCATGCTAAACGCGGAAGAATTCCCAACCACCAGGATGGCACACAATTGATCGGGAAAGTAGGAAAGGGGGGGGGAATTTGCATTCGTGACACTGTTGAAATCTTTGGCAAGTGTGTCACGGCGGCGGCCCCGCAGTCGCCGGGGCCCGCCCCCCTGGGGTTTACAGGGCCCGGCACGGGTGTGCGGCTGCCGAGCCGTGGTCCTTTGTTTGGGTAAAAACCCCCGAAATTTCCCGTCCCCCCCTTTTTCTCCCCCTTGACAGCCGCGCGCGATATCCCTGTTAAGGCCGTGCGCGCGGCGGCCCGGTTTTTAAAGGGCCAGGGCCCCTTTTTTTTGGTTTTTGACGGCCGTGGTCCTATATATGGTTGAGTCCCTACCCTCCTGCCAGTCTGTTGGTGTTTTTTGGAGCGTTTAGGTGTGTGAGTTCTTTTTGTTTCCGTGTACCAGTCGCTGTTTTCGTTCCTGACTTCCCTGTTTCCCGCCGCCCTGCCCGTTCCTGCCTTGCACGAACTCTCCCACCTCCCCTGCCCTTTGCCCGTCCCCGACTACCCCTTTTCCCGATTACGTTTTTGAACCGCTGCCCCCGGCCCGCCATCGCAAACAAGTACTCAGGGGAACGACCTGGAGCCTCCGCCGCAGAAGTCCATCCCTTTGCGGGGGGCCTTGGTGAAACCGGGGGTACTTAGACCCCCGTTCCTGGGGGCTTGCTATCATCGTTGGGTTTGGGGCCCAAGCGGACCCATCCTCCGTTACAGTCAAAATGGCCCATGGTTTCCCGCCGGGTCCCTTTCCCGTTCCCCGGGAGTCACGAGGCCGTCGCCAGCAGAGCCGCGTATCGCCCAGCTAGGGGCCCATGATGCAGAACTGGCGACCGTCTGCTCCATGGCTCCCGCCTTGCACCTGCTCGTTGCTCGGCTCCATTGCTCTACCGGCTTCAGCTTCGGGACCCTCTTGCATTGCCACTCCCCTCGTACGATGGAGCCCCAAGAAGTGCAAGGGATTCATCAGCCTTTCCCATCCACCTCGAGTGATGGGGCCCCAAATTTCCTACGGCGAGCCAGGGGCCTTCATAATCGCCTTTGTTGGAGAAGCCTTGGGTTGGGCTCCACTATGGGATGAGGGGCCCTTGCCCGGGGGACCTCAAACTTCTGGGGGGGGTTGCACGTCTTTGGGGAAACCCCAGGCCGGTTTTCCCTCGGTGCCCCCGCGCTGTTTGGTTTCGTCAGGGCGAACCATTTTCGGTCAGTTTCGTGCAGTTTGCCTTCGTTGGGAGTGGCGGGAAAACAAAAAAGGTTTGGTGGCGACATTTTTGGCAACCCCTCTCGGGGCGAATCAAGGCGGCTCCCCGCTGGGATTACCAGTGCCTTGGATGCCCAACCCATTTGGCCACCCGATGGATATTCGCTTGGAAAGGCAAAGGAGT
>JAODAL010076012.1:0-13774 GCA_025379985.1 Phyllomedusa bahiana | reverse complement strand
TTTTTTTTTAAAGCCTTAGAGGTTTGAATAATCAGAAGAATTGACTTTGCTGTTAATTTTTCCTAGTTTATCCAAAGTCAATTCTTCCGATTATTCAGAAGAAGGTGTTTTTTATGATTTGTGTCCACTAATAGTGAAGAGCGATTACGTCGACTATCGTCATCGGGTCGATATCGTCAATTATCAAGACGATTTCTGATAAGTCGATAATAGATTATTGCCAAATGACCATTAAATCTATGGGAGAGGAAGAGCACCTTCATTCTTACACCCAAACAGGGCTGGAGAAGCTGGAATTAACATCCACAACAGTAAACTGTATACGTGCGCCATCTTAGGCAAGACAATTAGTCACAGGAAAAAAGTCACAGACAATTTACTATCCCTGTCTTTTACCACAGCATGACCCTTAAACCTGCATGATCCACAAATTAAAAAGTGCTAGAAGGCAGTATGATTTGAACCATCATTTTACTTGAACTGGACATTGAATATCCCTGTCCTGGAACGCAGCATAAGCCTCAAACCTGCATGACCCCAGATTAAAAATTGCCGGAAAAAGGAGTCTTTCAACCACCATTTTGGTTGAACTGGACATAGACTGTCCCTGTCCTGGGCCACAGCATGAGCCCCAAACCTGCATGACCCCCAGATTTAAAAAGTGCTGGGAAAAGGAGTCTTTTAACCACCATTTGAGTTTCACTGGACATAGACTATCCCTGTACAATTGTGAAGAGCAAATGTCTGTTAGAAACCACAGTTTTTACAATAGGACCTGTAGTATAGCTGCATTTCACAGCAACATGCCCCCAAAAATTCAAAACATGACCCTTGAGCCACTTTTAAGAATTGTGAAGAACAAATGTCTGTTAGAAAAAACATTTTTTAGAATAGGACCTGTAGTATAGCTGCATTTCACAGCAACCACCCCCCCCCAAAAAAAAAAAAAATTCCAAACATGACCCTTGAGCCACTCTTGACAATTGTGAAGAAAAAAAATCCTGTTAGAAACCACTTTTTTTATAATTTAGGACCTGCAGTACTGCTGCATTTCAAAGCAGCATGACCCAAAAATTATAAAAATGACTTCTCAGCCACTGTTAAAAATGGTGATGGAGAAATGCCACTTAGAAGCCACATTTCTGTTCCAAAGGACCATAATTATAGCTTATCCAGAGCAACATGACCCCAAAACCATTGACACTGCGAAAAATTCTAAAGAATAAAGTGAGTAAATGGAATATGGTTTTGTCATTAAACTTGGTGTCTTTTATAGTTCCACACCGCAATCCAGCAAAAGATCTTTTAGGAAATGAGATAAAATTGCAGTGGGGAAATGATCATTTAAAAAACATTTTAAGAGGACAAATTCTGCTTAAAGAGGAATGTGGTAGCCCCGGCAACTAATCGGTGACCCTCGGCATTGGGGCCACAAAAAATCATCAGAGATCCATGCCTAAATTCAACTTGATGAAAGTCAAACGATCCACAATTATCTGTGGAAACCGGATGGTTTGTCTGTAATGACTCCTCAGCTGTGCTGAAGGTCACCGCTCAGATATGAAGCTGGCTGCTGGGCAGGAAAACACCTCTATGGCGTGGCCCCAGCGATCTCGGGCCGTTCTTTCCCTTTTGGATACCCAGAAGTCAATGGGATCCGGAACACTACAAAAAACATTCGGTGTTGAGACGAGATAGTCGTGCACCATGATCATAAGCTGGTCTCTGTGTGTTGTATGTGTGCCTTGCATTACATGCATTGGTTGAGGTGGTAAATAAAGATTGCCAGAGGTCACCCATTAGGTTCTGCCACATTGCCTGCTGGCTGCCGCTACGGCTGCTTTGCACTCTATGCTTTTCACGTCGCTGACGTTGCTCCACTGACTTTGAAGAACGTGAAGCAAAACGCAAACAGATGTCTCCAGTTGATCAATCAGCAAAAGGGCTCCATTTCCTGCATTTTACTCTCTATTTGGTGTGGGTGGAAGGGGAAAATGCTGAGGTTTGTTTTGTACCGGGGATCCAGGAGGGTGGCCACCCAGTAACTGTTGTTTTTTGAGGCTTTAATGCGAGGTTCATGTTGGGGGAAATGGAGCATCCAAGCACTTCATGTGAGAGAAAGGAGCCTTGATTTCCCAAGCACTCTGGGGGCGAGGGACACTAGCAAACTGATTTTCCTCATCTTTCCTCCCGCCTCAAATTGCGCTAACCTCTTCTAAGGCAGGGCGTCGGTAAAAGTCGGTGTCAAAGGGAAAACCTCCCCTCCTCCTCCGCTTCCTCCGACACAGCTTCAACACAGCCCTGACTTGCCTGATGATGCACCCGGAGCTGAGCGCCCCCTTGCACTGCCTGGACCCGAACCACTGCCTAATGAAGACGGTGAAATTGTGAAACTGTCGGGCCTTGTGGATTTGCCCGGGAGAAAGGCCCCGTGTCCGCATCTGTGTCCGTTCTCCTCCGTCGTGGCGGGCCCTGAAGTTTCAGAGTGCCCAAACGATCGTTCCCAGAACTAGATCCCCACAATGTCATGCTGACAAGGGCATTTCCACATGACATTTTGGTGGTTTTCTTCAAAACTGGCAAGGATGTCGCAGAATTTCTTTCCCCTGCATCATTCTTGGTGGCCTCAACACCCGAGGTCCGCTCCGCTGCTTGTCGGGCCCATGTGTCACTATGTACTGTGTAATGGCATGCGCTGCTGCCACAATGCTGGAGCATGTGGAGGGTGGAATTTCAGCGTGTTCCCACATCAACAATGAGACGGATGACGGGGAGGCCGGCTAGCGCTGCAACGCAGCCAGGTGGGACAAAAGCAGGGGTGCGAACGGCAGAAGTGCGAACTCAGACCTGAGCCTTCCTCAGCAGACAGTCCAGGACCCCGGTAGCACTTTAGAAATTTCTGGACGACAAGGTTTCATAAACATGTGCCAGGCAAGGGATGTGCTCCAGCCTACCGATTTTAAGGGGAGGCCAGCAAGATTTCGACCGTTAATCGCACACCACCCTTGCCGGCACAAGGTTCTTGTCACCTAGCCAGCACTCGGTCTCGTTGCGGAAAAGCCGTCCACAGCTCCTGACCTGTGTGTGGCGGTCTCCAAGACAGATTAATTTCAACACGGCCTGGTTTCTCTGGGAACGTGATGCCACCCAGAGGACCTTGGGGGAAAGAACCTGCACCATCCCTGCGTTTTTGAAGAGCGTGCGCCGACCTGAGAGCCACCGTCACCCCCCAGAGACATCCACCCAGCTTACCCAGTGAGCTGTCACAGAGATATAGTGGCCTTGGCCGTGCTTACTAGTCCATGTGGCGGTGGTCAGATGGACTGTTCCGGACACAAGATGCAGACAACGCGCCTTTAAATTTAGATGACCCCGTGGCTGGCCAGGGCAGGGACGGCTTTTCTGACAAAAAAAATGCCTGCTCGGCATCTGGTATTGGGTGCAGGCAAGGGCCATGACGTGGTGGAACCCATCTGTGTCCACCAGATGGGAAAAAGGGAACATTTCCAAGGCCAAAAGCCCGGCAAATGTCGCCCTTCAGGCTTTGATTTTTGATGGTTTGGGGTTTAAGTGTTTCTTCTTCTCCCAAACCTGGAAAGACAGAAGGCTGGCTGCTAGACTGGCCGCTGTACAGCGTGCAGGTCGTCAAACTGGTGGAAGGAGAATGTGTAGGATGGGTCTCTGGTGGTACGCGGGCGACGGTGGAGGCTGAAGCGGAGGCTGATCCCTGATCATGACTCTGAGAGACATGGGCAGCTGAGGAAGCTTGGTGGTGGCGGAGGAGGGGTGGAGACAGAGGGTGTGACAGTGGTTGGAAGCCCGGCATCGGTGTGGCCTTTTTTGGCCAAAGTGTTGCCTCCATTTCAACTCAGGCATTCGCTGTATGTGACTAGACATGTTGGTGGTGGTTAAACACCTAAGGTTCTTGCCTCTACTTATGCGTTTACAGCAAAGGCGGCATATGACATCGCTGGGTGAATCAGAGGCTTGCTTGAAAAAGGCCAAGGCTTGAGAGGTCCTGGACCTTTTCGATGGCGATAAGCGAGGAGCGGTGTTTCCGCTGATTCGTGGCTGGCGGAATCATCTCAGCGGACTTCTGCGACCACCCTCTCCCTTTTTGAGGCGGACCAGTACTGACACTACCCCATCGTCTTCCTCCTCGTCCAGTGATGAAGCGCCCGCAAGCAAATTCTGCTGAAAAGACCACGTTGGATCCGCAATGTCGTCATCATCATCATCAAACACAGGTGTCTTGGTCGTCCTGACATTCTGCATCCTGGAGCTGCGGGCTACAAGCAAGAGGCACTGCAAAGGCGTTGCCGACCGCCCGGGATTTTTGCCGATTGACTGGCTTCCTTCTCCTCCTCTGATGGCATCAGTAACTGGGATACAGAGCAGACAAAATCATCCTCTTTGGCCTCTTGGTCTTTGGAAATGACTTCTGACCCCAACCACATTTTGTCATCAAAGAGGTCTTCAGAAAATGGATTTATCCACAGTGGTTGGTGCACGAGTTGACATTGGCTGCCTTTTGCTTACATGTGGAAGTCGATGCCTGCTGGCATCTTTTTTGGCTGGTCGTGACCAATCTGTGTCTTATGATTGGGAGGAGACGTCGAGGAGTAAGCACACTAGCTGGAATGCAGGATTACATTATATCCACTGAGAACAGATTAGATGACGCTTGTTCGTTATGAGATTCACAGGGCTGCACCTCCTCAGCGAATTGATAGGCCTGAACGTCTCCAACCGACGTATCCGCTGATTCATGCCGAGTTTGCTAGCACTGGCAAGGAGAACCTTACTCTCGTACCTTACATCTCATGTCATACCCCCCTCTTTTTGCTCGTTTCCCATGCATTTCACTCATGTCAGACATGATAAAAATTTCTGAGATATTGATGAGTTTTGAAAAGTTCTCTTATTAATAGGCGCTAAATCACAAGTATTCTTATAATCAACTCTAATTTCCTACAGCCACATACTAGGATTGAAATGAAATGTTTCTAAAGCGTAATATCTAGTGAATCTGCTGGTCTGGTGAAGAACCGTAAGATCAAAATACAACACGTGTTCTTCTTCAGTCCCCAGGATTTACCAACATGCCCAGTATGACTAGGAATGATACAAGTTTCACAACTATACTATACAGTGATGCTAATCTGACGGCAAACTCGAGATTTTCAACAAGTGCTAATATACTATATTCAGATTTATAATTATCCATATTTAAATGTAGGATAACAAAACATTTGCGTTTTATTTGCACAACCTTATAAATACACCTGCGGTCGACTTACTAAATATTCATGTATTCAATATTTAAGTAAAAGGAGGCTTATGAACTATTACAAAAATTGGGCCGCACCCAATAGCTAAAAAAAACACCTCATTTGAAAATGTAATAACTGGATAAGAAATAGGTGGTTTGCGCTATTTGAATAACTGCAAATTATAGCCAAATTTCTGTATGCGTATATATATAGTACAAAATGAGGGCTACTAAATTGAACAAAAGCTGTTGCCTGGACCAAAGTGAAAAACACTGGAAAATTAAATTGTGTAACTGTTAATAATCAGGTGGTTTTGTGCACTAAGAAATACACCATAGCTAATCTACCTTAGCAAATTTCTGTATGGCTAAATAATCCGTGCAAGACTGGTTTATTGAACAAAAAGGTCGCTTGCCGCCAAGTGACAAAAAATTAAATTGTCATGTACTAGTTAGATAAATACTACTCTCGTGGTTTTGAGCACCTAATAAGAACTTACACCTGCAAGTGACCTAAGCAAAAGTTCTGCTATCTTCCTTTTCATAATCTTTTTCTTTCAATTATTTAATTTTAATACTATTATGCCTAGTACAAGATGGTCTTTGAACTAAAGCGTGGGCTGCTGCCAAAGTGAACAACTATTAAATTGTGTACGGATATAAAAACGTGTTTTTGCAATTATAATACACCATAGCGGTGACTAGAAAACGTTCTAGTATCCTTATTTTGTGAGAACAAAGTGGGCTCTGTTGACACAAACTGAGCTGCGCCTAAAGTGAAAAAAACCTATTAAATCGTGTACAGAATAATAAAAATTGGTGTTTCACGCCCCCCCCCCCCCCCCACCAGAGTTTTGCACTCCTATCAAATACACACCTGCAGTTAACTAGAGATCATTGTCATCCTACATAATAACGTAAGGCTGCACGCATAAATTACAAGCTAACTATTTATCAAAAAAACTGAGCCAAAAAACTTGTAATAAAACCTCATCAATGCGGGATCAACGCAGGAGTATGGTGCCACAATATCCACTCTCCTTTCAAAGGCTTCCTGACGGTCTGCATACTGGCTTAATGTCGTTCCGCACGCTGCCCCTTCCCCTCACTTCCACCAGAGTCGTATCAGCAGTAGTAAGTCGTAATCGTCCTTTAAAATCTCTCAGCCTAGATATAAAAATCTCTTCTCTAATCTACCTCAGTTCTAATGTTCACAGCTAAAATTGCATTTAGTTGTCTGTGTGAAACATAAAGGAGAACAGTTTTCGCGGAGACTGCATTTTGAGAGAGGACCGAGCCCAACAGTCTGCCTTCTTATGCATATACAGACACAGATCGATGCTGAACAGCGAAAGGGCTTGTCTCGATGAACACCCGATGTATGTCGATTTTTTCAGTCAACACAAACCTATCACAACATCCAGAGTCATAGGTTCGCTTTATACACAGTCAGCCTCTGCTCCTATCTCTCTAAATCTCGATTGTCTGGCCAAAATGACAGGAGCGCTCGAACATGTGTTCAGAAGTATTCATTTAGATGATTGCAAGATTTAAACCTAAATTAATCGCGCTGATTCGAAAAAAATCGCATACAACGATCAAAAACCTAATCCCAATTCTGTAGGCCTGATTTCAACTTTGTCGATATATCAACTCAACACTATTCTTCTTCTTTCCATCAGGGAGTTGATGGGCCATGAATTATGAATTGAGTCTTACTACGACTTCTTAGATGTGCTTTCACACTAGTGAGAGTTTTTTTGTTTAATTTGGTGGTATTTTATGTAGCGCTTTTGTGCAAAAGAATGTACAGTATTAATTGCAATGCTGTATCTGCACTAAAAAATGCTATCCAAAAACTGCACATAAAAAAACGGCACAAGGGTGAAAGCTACTTTAGTGATTCAATCACTTATTATTAATAAATAGCACCTTGGAGATGCATATCTAAAAAAAAAGTGATCGCAAGTCAAATCTTCTCAAAATATTGTGAAGCTACATAATTGGCAGGGACTTCTCATAAACAATTTCTGATAGATTTTTTTTCGGCAAAGACAACCGCTTGGAAAAAAATAATGGTAAGATTATGTATTATCTTTCGTGTAGAATATATTAAAGTTAATGTCTGGCCAGTATTTAATTACATAGTATATTTAAAATCGAATGGTGTGAACTATTGAAGTATACATTCAGCGGAAAAAAGTATTTAGTTCTAAAGCTCCAATTGTGCAAAGTTCCTCCATTAAAAAAAGATATGATAGAGGCCTGTATATTGTCTCGATCATAGGTTGCACTCAATATGAGAGGTACAAAATGAGAAAAAAAATCGACAAAATCAATTGTTATGATTGGAATAGAATTTTATTAGCAACATAAATGAAGAACATAAGTATTTGGTCAGCCAAACACGCCTAAGATTTCTGTCTTTCAGTACTGATAATTCATTCTTCTTAAGACGGTCCTGCCTTGCAACCTGTAGTAATGGCCCTGTTTTGAACATATGTTATCAGTATAAAAAGCACTGTCTCACATTAAATCCTCAACAGTCACATTAATCCAAACATCCCATATGGTGAAGACCACAAGTATTGTGTCCAGAAATAGCAACAAATTGAAAAATTGCAGGTTGTGCCCAAGTTGGGAGGACTGATTGCATAGAGCTAAGCAGCTTGTTTGTGAGAAGAAATCAACTGTGGTGTAGCAATAATTAGAAAATGAAAAACACTACTCCCTGACATGACTTGCTGTGTGGACTCGCAGAGAGGCTACAAGACGTAAGGCATAACTCGTAGTCGAGCGATCAAGGCAGGAGGACGGCGACAGGTGGTAAGTTTTCGTAAAGTCACTTAATGGGAAGCAGACAAGTTCGCGTACGGAACCGGGAAAGGCATCTGGAATGCTTTCTCAATAGGAAACGAGCACTAAAGATCTGGCACGGGACAAAGGTAGGTGATACGGAATTAATATAGGACTACAGCAACCTGCGTGCGCTGGTGCACCGGACCTGGAGAGGGAGCGTTGCGCGTGACCGGGGGCAAGAGGAGCGCGGAAGAGATGAAGCATGGATTCAAAGTGTAGCATCTCTCACCGACAATACGAAGTCGCGAACTCTGCCGGCGCACCTCTAGTGTCGCAATAGGGGGAAAGCAGTGCGCAGGCACGCTGCGAGTCAAGAGCCACAGGAATCACCTGTGAACACATAGTCTAGGGGGTTTAGCTATTGCTGGTTGCATATTTCCTCCAACCACGAAGCTGTATAATTATGAGTGACTATTAATGCGATGCAACTCAATCTCATAACAATCATACAACTTCTCAATATACATTGAATACTACTGTATATAGAATATACAAGAGTGCTTCGATTGCTAAATAACTCAGTGACCAAAAGTTCATGTCATTTTGCAGATTATTGGGGCGCTAGTAATTGTCTACACACTGTTATCCAAATCTCCTATGTGTCAAAGGGGTTTGCGCCTCTCAAGGATGCAGAGGGGCGATGTAGCAGCTGCTACATTCTGTACCCTCCTAAAATTCACACTGCTTGCAGCTTTTCCTCATCTTTCTCAGTAGCTATTGATAAAGGAAATGTAAGTAATTTTTAGCTTTATATTTTTTCTTAGTATCACTCTTACAGATTCTTTCAAAATTTTTAATCATTAGTTGTGTCCACGTATACCAGTTTACTGTTATGGAATGGCATTCCCTAGCTTTCTCCTCACCTGCTATAGGTATAAAAAGTACTCTGATACATCTCGTCTCCATAGATTTTTATGGGTATCGGAAGTTCTGAAGTTCGAAAAGAACTTCGTAAACCGAAAACTCTACAAAAGTTTGAGGTTTCTAATAAGAACTAGTACTTGCTTACCTGTAAATGCTCAACACTATAACCATAACTCCAGTAGAAGACATGGGAATGGAACAATCATAGCTATTGGCCTGATTTCATCTCTAAAAGGGACAGGACCGACTGTTTTACATGAAAGCCATCAAAAAAAATACCCCACACATATCCCCTAACACCCCCCCCACACCCTCCCCCCCCAAATCACGGGGCATCGCCCTAGGCTGTTTTATTCACGGGAGTCGGGCCTCAAAACACAATCCCCTTGTTGCCCGAGTCTCCCGGGAATTCAGGGCTCTGCGCTGGGCCTGGTAGCATCGATGGCTTTCTAAGCTGCATAGTAGAGCGTCCGTGAGCACAACTATAAGCTGATGGGTTCTGCCGGCAGAGAATGACGTCAAGACCGTCCTGCCCGCAGAAACTAGTGTCGAGACCCGCAGGTACACTACACCCGCCAGAGGACTGCGGGTCCTCACGATATGCTGAGGACTGCCGCGGTCCCCGTGCGTCCTCAGCGGCAGCGTCGCGATGACATCCACGTCATCTGCGACGCTGCCTGGTCCTTGGAGCGCACAGACGTCATAGGCGTGCGACACTGCAAGGAGCGCGGCTGAAGATGACGGAGCTGCGCTCGCCTGAAGCAGGAGTTTTAGAAGTGAGTATTAAAGTTTGTTTTTTTTTAGCTTATAGTTTAAACCTGCCTCAGCTTTCCCCATATAATGCACCTGGCCTATGTGGATGAGCCCCAAATTATCCCCTTGCTGTTGGCCCCCAATATCTGCCTGATGACCCCCATATCGACTGCCATGTGACCCCCAGCTATTCCCTGTCCTGTGCGTCCCTCTATATAACAGCTGTCAGACCCTATAATTGCATGCTCTGATAGGCCCCTATGCTGCCCTGTGCCCTTTTATACTGCCTGCTGCGCCCCATATACTGACTGATCAGAAAACCCCATATATGCCTGTGCCCCATTATACCTGCCCTGTATGTTGCCCCAATATCTCCTGCTGTGGCCCCATATCCTGCTGATGGCCAATTTATGATGCCTGTTGCCCGTAATATACTGCAATGATGCCCCTATATATCATACTTGCCTGTGCCCCATATACCCTGCTGTGGGCCCGCCAAAAACTATACTAAACTTATTTTTTAGAATAATCTATTCTAGTCCTAAATACCCCTTTATTTTCTTAATTCATAATTTATAAATTATCTTATCTTTTTTTTTACTACAATATTTTATAAATTTAACACTCCTTCGTTTTTAATTAATTGTAAATTGCCCTCTAGTGCCCATATACTAGCCGCAAATGCACCCTTATATATCCATGCCTGTGGTACTCCAATACTGCTAATGTAGCCCCACATATTATAATGCTTTGGCCCATATACCTGCCTGTGTGCCCTATATACTGCCCTCATGTGCCCCATATAACTGCCCTGTGCCCCATTAACTTTTATAAAATCTCTTTTTTTTTTTTTTAATGTCCTCAATGACACTAAATATACCTGCTGTGCGACTCCCACTATACTGCCTGTGCCCCGTCATACCTGACATGTGCCCCCTATACTAGCCAATGTATTAGGCCACCTATATCAATAACTGCTCTCAGTGCCCTCTATATACCTTAGACTCTCAGTGCTCTATAGGATAAACCTCGCACTCAGATGCTCCTATATACTGTCCTCAACGTTGACCCCTCAATTCTGCCTCAGTAGCCTACCCAGTACTCATCACTGCCATGTGGCTCCACAATATACCAAGCTTATGTGGGCCCCCATTATAACTCTGTCTCATGTGCCCCTTACATGACATTACCATAACTGAGGGACTGACTTTATAGCCTAAATTTAAGCGCAGTTGTGGAAATTGTGCGGATTCTAAGATATGTGTCCAAATCCTCAGGAACGAGTATTGGTAGAGAGCAGATCTAAGTATGTAAGGTTGTGATCACGGAAATAAGGAGAAAGAAAAGGGAATGTGATACGACAGTCTTCGATCAAGAAAAGAGTACTTCCGGTGAGATCAACTAAATTGTAACTTGCTAGCGGTATTCATTACAATGTCTTGACTATGAGCATCTAATACAACTAGATATACTAACACCTTATATGAGCCATCTGCATGGCGGATGTATATGTAATCAGAGCCTGTGTACTAGCTCTGTTAAGTCACATGTGGGGTGTCACGTTCGCTTCAAGTAGTCTGGCAGGATTTATTTTATGAATGCTCAGTTAGTTTAATAGTTTTGGGTCTTGGATTTATGTAGAGTGTATCTCTTTTAGTCACTATTATCACTGTCTCGAAAGTACGTATTATGCTCTCCATGTATCGGTGGGATCTATTAGGGTTGACTGTTTAGGGTATTGTCCTATGAAGGTTGACAAGTCTGTAAAATGTAATTTGTCTATTGGTGATTTTTTACTGTTACCGTGATCTGCTGTGAAGAATTGGACGGGATCTGTGTTGGATGATGCAGAAATTAGTGACAGGACGAATGTTTCATCTAGTAAAAAAAAAGCACTTCTATGCTGCAGTTCACAATGTAGGCTGGTATAAACTACAAAGGATCGCCACCGAGCCGGATGTTATTAGGACCTAGCATACGAGCCCCTGCATGAAAGACTAATGAAATTGAGGCTTTATGTATCGAGTAGCTCTTTGAGTCGCTCAATATCCTTACATTAGCCTCTAGCAAGGGCATGAAGTTGTAATGTGGCTGGGTCTATTCGAGCATGACAGTGATTCCCAAGAACACCGCACCAGCGCATCAAAGGAGTGGCTTCGTAAGAAGCATTCTCAAGTCCTGAGTGGCATAGCAGTTTCAGATCTCACACCCCCTAGAAAACTTTGGAGGAGGTAGTTGCAAAGTCAGTGTTGCCAAAAGACAGCCCAAACAATCACTGCTCTAAAGGAGAACTGCAATGAGGAATGGCCAATATTATCAGCAACAGTGTGTGCCAACTAGTGATGGGCTGAATTTTCGAATTCGGTTTTGCTCACTTCGCCGCATTTCCCGACAAAAAATTACCTTCGCTCCGAATTACTTCAGGACGAATCAAGTAAAAAAAGCTATTTCAGGCTGACACAGCAGCTGCCAAGGTGTGTAGAACGTTGTGCCATTGCTTCAAATATGCAGTGGAGCTTGGTTTGGTCTTCATACATGTTGTGTTTTAGTATGACACGCACATGACTGCCGCCGCTCTTAGAATCGACTTCACTATAAAATTCCCCGGGCACTTAAAAAGGCAAACTGACCAAAAAATGAAAGGGGGGAAAGTAGCCTGATAAAGTCATGGCAGCGCACGGAAAGAAACAATGAGGGCTCAGGTGCAACACAGTGAAGAGGTGGAGGTCGGCAGCAGCCACAGCAGCATGAGGAGAGAGTGGCAAGATACTCGGAGGGGGCAAAAAAAGGGGTAACCCCAGAGGGCACAATAAAGAGGTGTAGGTTACGCAGCAGCCACAGCACAGCATGAGGTCAGACAGTGGCACAAGACATTCGGAGGTGGCAAAAACAGGGGTGGCCACAGAGTGGCACCTGACACGTGGTAGGTCACGGCAGCAGCCAAGCAGCGCATGAGGTCCCCACAGTGGCCAATGACATTCTGGAGGTGGGAAAAACGGATAGGCCCAGGTGGCACAATGACAGAGGTCGAGGTCAAGGCAGCTGCAGCATGAGGTTTTAGACAGTGGGACAATCACATTTTTGGGGGTGGGAAAAACAGGAGAGGCCCGGAGTGGCCAATGACAGAGAGTGGGGGACGGTGGTAGCAGCATGAGGGCAACAGTGCACAATCCAATTTGGAGGTGGCCAAAACGGAGTAGCCACAGAGTGGCACAATGACAGAGAGTGGAGGTGAGGGGGGGCAGCAGATGAGATCAGAACAGGCACAAAGACATTTGGAGGGGGCAAAAACAGGGAAAAGGACAGAGTAGCCCAAAGACAAAAATGTTTTTGGTCATGGGGCAGCCCCAGCAGCAGATGAGGGGCGACAGTGGCACAATCACATTCTGGAGGGGCAAAACTGGAGTAGGCCACAGAGTGGGACAGTGCAGAGAGTGGAGGTGACGGCGGCAGCAGCATGAGGTCCGACATGGCACAATGCATTCTGGAGGGGGCAAAAACGGAATAGGCACAGAGTGGGCCCAAAGACACAGTGTTAGGTCCCGGGGAGCAGTCCCCAAAACCAGCAGGGGGTCAGACAGTGGGACAAAAACCCCTTCTGGAGGTGGCAAAAACAGGATAGGCCCCAAAAGGGGCACAGTGACAGAGAGTGGAGGGGACGGCGGCAGCAGCATGAGGCAGACGTGGCAACACATTTTGAGGTGGCAAAAAAAAAGAGGCCACAGAGGGACAATGCAGAGAGTGGAGGCACGACAGCGCAATGAGGTCAGCAGTGGCACAAGACATTTGGAGGTGGAAAAAAAAGGAGTAGGCCACAGAGTGGGACAATGACAGAGAGTGGAGGGCACGACAGCAGCAGGTTAGGTCAGACAGTGGCACAATGACATTTGGAGGTGGGAAAAACGGAATAGGCCAAGAGTGGCACAATGAACAGTGTCTAGGTCACGGCAGCAGCCCTTAGCAGCGCTGAGGTCAGACAGTGGCAAATCACATTTGGAGGGGAAAAAATGGAGAGGCCACAAGTGG
>JAODAL010076011.1:0-13774 GCA_025379985.1 Phyllomedusa bahiana | reverse complement strand
TCGGGGGCCCGCGACACCCCGGGGACGGGCAGGCGCGGCGTTCACCGGGGGGCCGGCCAGGTAAGAGAGGCGCCCCGGGGCAGCAGGGGGTGGTCCGGGCCGCCGCAGGCCCCCCCGGGACCCCTGCGAGCGGGGGTGGTGCGGGGGGCACGGGCCCGGCCCCCCCGGACCTTTAATAAGACCCTTGTGATCTGGCTATATTGGGATTTGTTTAGACTTCCGGGAAAATTGCAATATTAAAAGGGTAGTTACCGGTGTGTTGGATCTGTTTTTGGTGCATTTTTTGAATCCGTTTTCACCCCCAAAACACGCATCTAAAAAATTTGGCTGTGTTTTAAATTTGCTTTCAATGTAAAACCGCACCGGGTTTTCAGACGAGTGAATGGATATGTGTTTTACATGCGTCTTTGTGAGCGTCTTTCAGATCTGTTCAAAGAATTTTTTATGTAAAATTTCTTGATCCTTTGCACAGAGTTTCCCCTACCTAAAACATAAAAGTCATCCTGCTGCAGCCAAAACGCATCCAAGCAATCCCGCGTGTTGGATCATTTTGGATACGATTTATGCGGCGCTTTTGGTGCTTTTTTGGTCCAAAACAGACCCAAAAAAGGACCCAACTGCCGTGTGAACAACTCAAAGACTCATGGAAAATTTTCAATATTTTTAAAGGAAAAGTTGCAAAGAATTTTACGGGGCCTTGTAACATTTTTTTTTTTGTAGGGAAACTTTAAAGGCACCTGGAATGTTGAAATGCTGAATTTGTCCACATGTAGCAGGTGTTCTGTTTTCCCCGGGAAACCCCTATCCTTAAGCAATGAGGCATTCCACAACTAAATAAGTAGAAAAAATCAACGACATACTTAGCAGGAAAAGTCCCGGGCCCGGGTAGCGCGGAGCATCTTGTCTTATTTTCTGTTGGTGTATGGAAGATCCCTTTTTTCAACCCTTTAAGTGGTTTGTCTACTCCCCAAAATATGCAGAATTTGTTTTACTGCTCTGTCCTCCCCTGATGCATTTTGGGAGATTACCGCATAAGGAGCATAGTGGATATTTTATGCATAGTAAGTAAAACACTAAGACAGTTTAAACATATTACAGCCTGTTAAGCACAACTATTATTTGATATTTGGACTGTTGTGTTTAGTTACTGTAACATTCTTTAAGCAGAACTTAATTAGTTCTGAGAGTTGGAAGTTGGTGAACATCCGAGGAGAACTCACATGTGTCGGTGCCACTTGATCTTACATTTTTCTTAAGTAATACGAAAGTACAAATTACAGATGTCTTTTTACCATGCTGTTCAGTGAAGCAGAGTCAATGGAGACATTTATTCCTATAAATAATTTTTACTAAAGCTTCTGAAAGTTGAGCTAGGTTGTTTAAGGTATTAACTATACTATGATGCCTAAGTAGGTAGACCTGATTTAATTAGTGTTAAGGATATGAATAGGACAAACAAGATCCAAATGTAATAGTAAACATATACACATTTCTTGACATAGTTAAGTCTATCTAATTGTCTATAGATAAATAACCGCAAATGAAGTCTTAAAGATTAATTAGGCGTTATAACTTAATCAATCCTTTAATAACCCTTTCACACCCCTAGCAGCATGACGTTTCTTTGGCAGGTTTGCCATTAAAACCTTCTCTAGTTTACATTTATTAGTGCTCGGGGGGTAGCAGCCTTGGCGAGGGATGGTATACCATACACCACTACTGTGGTTGGGGGTAATTTGGGGGTGGGGTAGATGGGGCTGGGGGGGTGAGAATTAAGTTGTGGGGTATTATATTATATAGTTCACACTGAAAGCACAGCAAACTGATCGCAGACTTCAATCAGCTTGTCAGTCTTATATCAGCATGAATTGAATCCCTCTGACTACAACATCTATCGCTGGCGATGATGCCTCATTGCGCTGTTCTTCCTAGCGATATGCCATGTTCTAGTGCACAGCACATCCAAGTCAAGAATCAAACCACACCATATTAACCACGAAGTTCAGTAGTCACATCTCTCTGTCGTCTTTCATGTTACTTTGCCATTATTTCTCCTCTCCTTTGCTCTCCTTACTTGATCTTATGACCCCCATTGTGCAATTACTGTGCCCCCCTATTAAGTTCTACCAACGATTACCACCTTGATCAACCTATAACAGTACTTTTATTACATCTGGTGGCTTAGTCCACCCGTTACCAATACCAAGCACTATTAATTAATGGCCATTGTTAAGCTCTGCCCCCCTCGACTCACCCCTCAGCAAGAAAAGCTCCCCCCAGTGATGACACAAACAGTGGCATCATAGGTAACATAAGGTCTTGGCCTATTTATCCTTATTAAATGCGCCCTATCAATGACCTCATGACTACCAGGTGATTAAAATCAACAAAGGGTGGGGACCATTGACCTCTGCTGCTTAAAAGTGTCAGAGGAATTTAAAACCAACTATGACTGAGTTGCATTTTTAGTATTACCTCCCAAACGTCAAGCGAAGCAGTGCTCTACAGCAATACATGTTGGGCTGTTTTGTCCCTTGCAGTACTTTTTTTCCTGTATTTGTAACTTTTCTTTTGAGGTGTAATTTTGTATTTTGCCAGTGTTGGATGTATTTTTTCTACCATATATTGATTATTGTGTCCCAATATTGGTTGCTATCTATTTTTCTGATTTTAGATTTGTACATCTGCCACTCTTTGCATTATATTAGTGCAGGTGTATATGCATCTTATTGCATTTATATGCATAACTGTAACGGGGGAGTGGATCAGCTGGGCCTCGCAAGCGACTGATAGCTAAGCCAAGCCAGGGAAACCGGAGTCTAAGTAGCCCCCGGTTTTCACAGAGCCCCCGCAAAGCGGGATGGACTTGCTGACGCGGCGTGAGGGCTTCAAGGTCGTTACACCTTAAGCTGGGATTGTGCGCTGGCGAATGTCAGAGCTGGAGTAAAGGTGCGGGGATATGGTAAGTACGGGGCTTTCCACGGGCAAGAGGAGAAGGGCCACGGCTGCTGGACAGACGCAAGCACACCCTGCTCTACTGCGGGGTCCGGCCGGGAGAGCTGCAGGCGCAAGCACAAGTTGACAGAAAGTACCCCCACCCCTTAGCTTCTCCCCCTCTTCCCTTTGAAATTTGCGAGGAGATCAGAGGACAGATTGGTCTCAGGTTCCTCAAGAGTTCCGATATCAAAGGGCACGAGGTAGCGATTCTTTTTGGGTGATTGTTATTTAAGCCCAGATAGTCGATTCAGGGCCGGAGAGACCCATTCTTTTTTCTCCACGTAGGAAAGAAGCCGTATCCTGCCGAGAGTTCAGAGGACTTACGGACTAAACCCTTTTCCCTTGATGTTCTCAGACATCGACTTAGTCCTCCGGGACGGGAGTGTGGATAAACCGCCTCTGGCGAGGAGTACAGCCAGGTTGCAGGTCTATGGGACAGTCGTAAAGGCCGGGGTGAGAAGGCGTGCGGTTTTTGCCTGCCTCTCCGAAAAAACATCCGGAAAAGTAACAATTATGGCGCATATGGTAGACCTGGACCCGAGGCTCTCATTGGCAGACGAAGCGACCAGAGGAGGCAGTGAGTTTGCGTGCAGAAACGGCAACGTGAGTGACACGTGGAAACCCCAAAGCATATGAATTCACCTGTTGCTCCAATCCAAGGGTCGGGTTATGGGTCCTGCAGCCAAGGGAGCCCAAGAAGGGGATTTCAGAGGGTGGACCGAGGCAGCGATTGATGTGGCAACGTTTCCTTATGAAGGGCCCCAATCTGCAGGAAGAGGCGGAGCCCATCGGAAACGGGATGGAGTCCTTAAGGCATTCGGCCACTGACGAAGACACAATATGGGTTTCTGCAACGGAGTCAGGGGAGACAGAAAACCTGGTCACAAGTTCGTGGCTGGCTTTTGAAAATTTTCCTGCCGATCCAGAATCAATAAGGCGGTGGCATGAAAGGATGCTGTCCGGAGAAGCACACAATGTATACGGGATGGTCAGAACGGGGAGAGGACCGTTCTGGACACCTAGGGTGTGCCTCTCCTGACGAGCCCTAGGTGCGGAAGTTTCCGGGCGCACCGGACAGAATCCCCAATGAAATGGCCAGAACCCGCCACATTAGAAGCACAGACGCTTCATAGACGACGCTTGAGAATGTTACTCTGGGGACAGGTGGGCTCTCTCGACCCTGCTAGGTTGATCTTCAGAAAGCCATCGGTAGGAGGGGAAGAGGTGACCGCTGGAAGTGGGAGCCAAGCGGGGGGGGATACGGCGTGGTCGGACGGTTTCCAGTGTCAGGCGGAGCTCCTTGTTGCCTTTCGGGAAGCGAATATCCACTCGGGTGGCCAATGGAGTAGGTCATCCAAGGCAGCTGGTAGATCTAGAGCAGGCGAGCTGTCCTTGATTTGCCCGTGAGGCCTTGCAAAAATGTCGCCGCCAGCTTCGTTGTTCCATCCAGCCTCCGAAGCGAGTGTGCGAAACTGCGACAGAATACTGACTCCGACTGTGATGTCGGACCCAGGATGAAAGCCGGAGCAGTGCGTGACGCGGCAGCCAGAGAAGTACGGGCCTAGGTTCCTCAAAGGACTGATGTGGAACCCCCGCGAGAAGTTTTGGAGGTCAGCTGTCTGAGGATCCCTCGATCCCATTGTGGCGTAGCCCAGCCAAGGCTTCTCCATACAATAGGAAGGAATATGAAAGCCACTGGCACGCTCTGTTTTAGGGAATTGGCGCCCCATCATTGAGGTGGAATGGAGCACTGGCTGATGAATCCCTGCAATTCTTGGGTCTCCATCGTAAGCGAGATGGGAGTGGCAGATGCGAGAAGGAGGGGTCCGAAGCAGAAGCAGGTAGAGCAATGGATGCCGGAGCACGGATGCAGGTGCAGAGGGCAGGCATGCAGTGAAGGCAAGCCAGGGGTTTCGCCAGGTTATGCTTTCATGGCTGCTAGCTGGTCGATACGCTGGACTCTGCTGGGCGAACGGCAGTCGTGACATCCCGGAGATCGGGCAGAGGTACCCTGGCGGGAATCCATGGCCAGTTGTACTTGTAACGGGGGAGTGGATCCGCTGGGCCAACGCAACGCGATGATAGCTATGCACAACGCCAGGGAACGGAGTCTAAGTTAGCCTACCGGTTTTCACCTGAGCCAGCCGCAAAGTGGGATGGAATTGATGCGGCGTTGAGGCTACCCAGGTCGGTTTCCACTGACGTGACTTGCTGCGATGGCGGCCGGGGGGTTCTGGCGTGGTGACATTTATAGTTATTAATCCGGCAGGAGTAGTCGGGGACTGGCAAGACGGTAAGGGCAGGATCGCAGTAGGTTCATAGGCAGTGAAGGGCAGTCGGTCAGGGATGGCACGGCAAACTGGCATTGGTCAGGAAACGGATGCAGGAGCGGGTATGGTTTACACGGGAAATCAAGACTGAACTCATATACAATCTAAAACGCTCCTAAAAACACATTACAGACTGGCAGCGAGTGCTAGGGGAGGGTCTACCATATATAGGAACAGCGGCCTGTCAATTAACCAATTAAAGGACCGCGTGGCCCTTTAAATCCGCGGGACCACAAGCCTGCAGGGATTTTGCGACAGGAGGGGGGACTGGTAAGTACGGGGATTCCGGGCAATGAGGAGAGGGGCCACGGCTGCAGGGGTACAGCCGCAGCACCCGTGCTTGACCCAGTGCGCACAGGGGGTCTCGGCCGCGGCGAGCTTGCGGCGCCGCGCGCCGTGACAATAACTTTGCTTATATATATATCCTCTGCTTATTTTGAAAATTTGTATGCACTGTTTTGCATCTTTATATACTTTGTTACTTGGGCTGTTTGTGGTTATCTCACAACTATTTCATGCAAGGAGTCCAGTATCTAGTTAGTCTTTTTTATGCATTTCATTGTTTTTCAGTTGTTGTCTCTTTTCATAAATATTTTTTTTATTATTTTGCACCATTTTTCATAGTGCGTTGGTTCCTTTTCCTTTTTTGTTAATAATTATACATACTTCGGTAGCACCACAGTTCAATATATTTTATTTTATTGTTGTGGTGCCTGTGTATTTGTTCTACTTTGAAGTTTCTACTTGTGTTTTTCAGGGTACAATCATACGTTGTAGTTAAAAACTGCATGAAAAGTTATATTGAAGACTTAACATGTGTTATTACCACAGATTGTTATATTTAAGCAATGCAGTTATTGACTTGTGGTTTTTGCACTTTAAACATTTGCACAAAAAAAAAAAAACATGTTTCACCAGTACAACCAGCTTGTCTTAAAACCCAATAGCAATTTGTGGTAAAATATATATGCAGTTTTAAAATCTGTTTTTTTTATGTGGTTCTAAAAGACAGCTCATTGTGTGAATGATTGCTGTGTAGAAGGAGGAATAACAGACCAACATTTGTGACATATAGTTAACAGGCATGGATAGATATTGATTGGCTGCGAAGAGTTCTTCAGCACAACTTTGTCATTTATACCTGGATAGATCTATTCATTCTGACGTTATGGAGAAAGATATTATTGTTTTTACAGCTGTTTGGCACAGGAATTGGCAAGTCCAGACACCATTTCTGTCTGAAACTACAACTGCTTAACTTATACAGTTGCCCAAGGAGCCGTTTATAACAAACGTTCCATTGGGATACTCTGTGTTACTTTGCACGTAACCACGATGTTAACAGAAGCATTAAGTACTGGGAATAGGTTCAAAAATTTATGAAAAATAGAATATGTAAAACTTCATAATAATGTGAAGAGTATAAAGATTGATCTTATTTTCTTACTCTGACTTTTTTAATGTCAGCAAACTCTTTTGAGAAACACAAAAAGTAAGTTAAGCAGATTACAATTGACCAAAAAGAGATAAAGATGAGTAAAATGAAAGTGCTTGTAATTAAGAACTGATTGGCAGCCATGCACTAAAATGTATACTAAAAAAATATACAAAGCAAAATGTATTTGAGTATATATAAAGGAATTCATGAAGAAAAGTGCTGTGGTACAAACTATGTAAATTATGTATCTTTAATCTTCCAGTCCTTTAATATAAAACTCTTTCTGCTGCATTGAATTTTGCAATTTTATACATGAATCATATTTTCTGAGAGTATTTCATTACTTTGATGAATCTAATATGTGCTCCTCCATATGTCTGCCTCGTACACTTGTCACTCTTCTCGAAAAATGCATAGTGCTGAATCGAAAAAATCAGCATTACGGTTTTAGGTTTTAGTTAGTGACTTTATAGGCCGTTACATGGTTTATTGGACCAGCAACATAAACCTTGATTTTTGCAGAGGCCATAAGGACCTTGTGAGAATGAGTAGTCTTTGGCTGATGTAGATATAATTTATAGTGCTAGTAGGAATCACTATAGCTCAGAGCAGGCAAAATAGAAGAAAAAGATATATGCATTACTGTTGAACCCTTGTCGCTACATCGGACTCTAAAATGAAGTAAATACATATTGGGCCACATCTGTGAACAACTGTAGTCTGGCAGGGATCTGGTCTACCATGTGCTTTATAATTCCTCAACACAGCCACAATTGTGCAAAGGATTTTGATAACATTTTGTCAGAGGTACCAAAGTTTACCTTTACCATGATATCATGATTTTTGTGTCATCTGTTCTTAGATCCTGACAAAAGCCATTGAAAAGCATGAATAGGAATAGGATTAGGATTTGGTTTCAATGATTGGTAAGATTTCAGTGGTGGTCCAGTGGTTAGACATTATGCACGACATGTATGAGCGGGGCTGCGCCATATATCTGGCATCTATTGAGCCCGATATCAGGCGCAGCCCCATTCATATATTTTTAAATCTCCCTCTCCACCATACTACCCCTCCCCTCCGGGTCGCATTGGCATAGCGGCGGGAGGCGGGATGGTGGGGCGCATCTTTAGAACGGTTAGACGTAGCTCGTATTTATAGCCTCGCTACGGAATTTCTAGGCCACATACTGCTGGGGAACAGGTATTCCACTTTCTAAGTGGCTTTACCTGAGCCAGAACTGTTGCACCCTAGTGCTAGAATTGTGCCAGATAGTTATACCAACTGTAAGAGACGAGTTCATATAATCAGTGCGCATTTTTGACTAATTAACACACACCAAATTTCATTCTTGTCACCAAATCTTATTCCGGTTGCCAAAAGTTACTTATGTATATACTAATCCGGAATTCCATTTAATTTACAAAATCAAAAGACTGCTTATAGTGTGTGCTACTGTCAGGTAAACTTTGAGAGCTTACTATGCACAGAATTGCAGACATAATGAATATTGAACGGCACATTGGTCAATATGTTGCAATTTTTTTCTTGTACGTATCCTGATCTTACTGCCCAATTTTGTCAAGTCTGAGCTAAATGCAATTTCAGAAAGACTTTAGTGCTAAAATGTTTCTTGCTTTTTCTGCATCTGCACAGAGGATGGTTAGGGTGCTTGCCATCTGAGGAAGACTGTATGGCTGTTTAATGTTAAAACAAATAACTTTCCCTATGTTTGCAATTTGTTAGGAAGATGTCTGACATCCAGGTTGTTGCCCAGGGGACCGTTTAACCATAAATTGTTAACTGAGCATTGCTAGTGCATTGGGCACCCTGCCCAAAATACATGGACCATCATCCCAAGCATGTGCCCTATAGTCTTGCCAATAATCATGATCTATACCCCACATGAGGCCATGCCTACTAATACCCATATCATACGTCAAATACATCGGGACACCGTTTTCCAACATCTTATAGGCAGCTACAGCTTAACATGACTAATTGGAAGGGCAAAGACGTCAATGACCACTACTCCACAATGGATTTTAACTGTTTGTATGTACTTGAGACCTACAATAGTTTAAATAGGCAGTGGACAGCCAGGGATCCTGAGCATATGTTCTGGAATCTAAGGACATACATTTACACTACTTGAGGCCCCTAAATTGTTGGGGCCCTGGTAAACTGAACTATTGTAATCTAGTAGTTAAGATTGCTCTGTTAGTTAACTGTTTCCAATGGACAACCAAAAGGAATTGTGTATTGATTACAGTAACTGCAGTTAAAGCGTTTATGGTGCTAGGTTTAATAGAAGTAGTACACGGTTAAAACATCCTTTTGCGTTTTCTGTTGCTTTTAGTACTTGTAAATTGAAAAGGGATTTACTTCATTTATAGCCATGAGAAAAGCAAATCTGCTTTTGTTCATAAAGCGCACCGGATGCTGCAGAATGAGTTACAGTCAATGTATTGCTTGGCATCTCTGAGGTTGTGTCAAAGCCATGTAAATTTGTTGGCTTAATTAGAAATTACATCGTGAGATACATAATCCCACATTGCCAGAACAGCAAATCCAGAATACTAATCTTTCAGCTCAAGCACAGATAACTCTTCGTACTCCTCACGGCTAATAGCAACTGAAAGGAATTTCTTAAGTTCTCTAATGTATATGTGTGTTAAACACAAAGAGGACGCCATGTGCCCAGATGTAAGTGCAGCCATATTTCACAGGACTAGTTATGAATAAAAGATTCTGCATATCCAGTTCCAGGCACTTCTGTACATGTAACACCAATGCTACGCTTATTCTCACTCCCAAGCTTCTACGTTGGAGACATTGCTTCCCAATTTAACAAATCAATCCGCATATGGAGGTAGCTAAGCCTTTTGGTCACTGTTATAATGGAGGTGTGATTTAAACTATTTTAAAGGCTATGTCTAGCCCAAATGAAAAAGAACAATCGTCAGTGAAGTTTAGTGGTTATAAAAAAGAACAAAATATTACTTGCGGTCTCACAAGTCTCTGTTCATACATATCCTTTCTCGGAGGATTTAAGAAACTGTTTGAATGGAGATTATGAACATAAAATGAATGGGCCTGGGACCGTAATAACATCACAATACTATTCAATGATACTGGTAACTGGAGCAACCTCTCGTTTATTCCTTGTCTTCATTACACTGTATAACTACGTTATAGCACTAATGTGGAAAAACAATGGTAGGGAAAAAAGACTTATTGAAGACCACTTTGGTAATGAAGACATTACTGTTATGTATCATTGATAAAGAACAGTAAGTATGATAAGAAGCAGTTTATAATAAACTATGTTTGATGAACGTCTTTTCCCTACTGCTATGATAGATAAGCGACAAGATTCATCATTGGTGTGTTTGCTATGTACACTGTCATTTATGCCTAGCAGGTAATATCTGTAATAGTGATGTTCAAAGTATATTAAGGGGATCTGCAGTATCTTAACATTTTATTTTAGGGGCAACCCTTTGTTGGTTCACTCTGTAAAATCCGCTGTGTTATGGGCTGGTGCTGGGCAATGCACTTGTGGTCCATTCAGGACGTCCACACAGATGAGTATTTGGTCCAGCTACAGAAAACAGGAAAAGAGAGACGAACATGATCCAAAAGTGACTACATCTGAACTGTTATTTGACTAAGGATGTGTCCCGGATCCTTCATTCAAAACTATACACGAGGACCATACATAGTGCAGTGGGAACCCAAGTTTATCTTTATGAGTGGCCGTGTTTAGTTCTGTAGCTTCCTTCCTTGATTCTTCTGTTGATTGCCAGGAGTCCAGCAGGTTGAACTCTCACTAATCAAACATCGATGACCTATTGTTAACACAGGTCATTAATGTCTGTGTTCCAGATAGTCCCCTTAAAGGGGTAAAATTGACGTGGGAAGTTTGTAAATTAAATAATAAACTCATTTTTCACCATTCTCATTATTTAAAAATCCAGCACTTTTTATTTTTGTTTTAGCTGTTACTGTTAGTGATCCATTGTTTAAAGCTTGTCTCCAGGGAATACGACCAGGTCTGTGAGCTCATCAGTCTGGTCGCACATGCTCAGGACTACATCACCTCTCATCTCAGGCAGCTACTAAGTGTTCAACCCAGGTTGCTGTCTTCTCCTCACGTCCTCTGTACTCCTTAGTAATTAGTCCAAACAGTGCAAATTAAATTTTAAAAAAGAAACCTCAATCAGGTATCCTGCATTGAGAGAGATATAAAATCCACAGGTTTGGTTCCTGCAGGGATTTGAACGAGGACCATGTGCTTTGGAGCGAGGCAAAGTTTTACTCTGAGCTACAATGAAACTGCTCACAGTTTACACATAAACAGACCTTTCTTTGACAAAAGAGGGGAAAGACCTGGTGATGAAATCTGCTGGCGCCGCCAAATTGATATTCAATTCAACATAATCACACACGCCCCCTTCTGGCACACAGAGCTGAAGAGCTGGATGCAAGAGTTATGAAATGAGACTGTGGCAAAACCCCTTTAAGACAGAGATGGCATAGAAATGCTGGAGGAATCTAGTTATTATAGTTTAACGACAAACACTGAAAGACCCGTTTCTAGCACAGCAAAAAATTCCTTGTTTTTTACCATTTATGTGCTCTAATGTTTGCCTATATACAGATTAAGCAAAGATAAACTTGACAGAGAATACACCATGATGTTATGGCACAGTATGTTACTTTTGAAGCTAAACTTTATTACCTCCGTGTAACAAATCATACCACTAATGGAGTACAAATGTTAAAATATCAAATAAAGTAGTTACTGGTTTAGAATGACCTATATAAATATCCTAATGGATAATTAAAATATATATTTTTTAAATTGATTGTCTAAATAGGACAACCTCTTATGTATGTCCCCTGCACACATAGGTTCATAACTAGGCATATCCTATCCGTTCCCTTGACATTCAGGCACATCATCAATTATAAATGGGCATGTAATAATGCTCGCTAAACCCCAGATACCAGATTCCTTCCTCTCCCATTATACGCCTATACGCATAAAAAAATATGTATTGCCCTATTAATGCCAGTGCTATGTTACTAATAGAGAGCACATGACTTTTTTTCCTTTAAATATATCAGGTGGACACTGTGTCATCCATAGCAGGTTAATAATGTGAGGACCATACCATATTCAGTAAGTCAGCCCCTTGGCCTCCTTAATTGCCTTGTTGCTGTTTCTTTTTATTAGTCTTTTTCTACTATGATAACCCAGCAAGAATATATGTAGCACTATGGAGAGCATATTACACAGTCCAATCACATTATTATGATAATTAGTTTAACTTCAAAGTAATCCCTGACAGCAAGTACAGTTGAAACCAAAAGTTTACATACATTATATAAAAAGGAACATATGCATGTTTTTCTCATTATCTGACATGAAATCAGAATACACCTTACCTGTTTTAGGTCAATTAGGAACCAAAATTATTTATATTTGCCAAATGGCAGAATAATGAGAGAGAGAATTATTTCAGGCATTTTTATCACTTTATGCAAAGTCAACAGTTTACATACACTAGGATTACTATGCCTTTAAACAATTTGGGACAGTCCATATGATGATGTCATGGAAGCTTCTGATAGGCTTATCAGCAACATCTGAGTTAATTAGAGACACACCTGTGGATGTATTTTTAATTGCACATGAGAAACAAACTGCTTCTGTGTGTAACACCATGGGAAAGTCTAAAGAAATCAGCCAAGATATCAGGAAGAGAATTTTGGACTTGCACCAGTCTGGTTCATCCTTGGGTGCAATTTCCAGATATCTGAAGGTGCCTCATTCATCTATACAGATAATTATACACACAAGTACAAACAAGATGGGAATGTCCAGCCATCATATTACTCAGGAAGGAGATGGGTTTTGTGTTTCAGAGATGAACGTGCTTCTGTGTTTCAGAGATGAACATGTGCATAACAACCCAAGATCAAAAGCAAAAAGCCAGATTAATGTTGCAAATGCACACAGGAACAATGACCTTCACTTTTGGCGACATGTCCTGTGGTCTGACAAAACTAAAATTGAACGATTTGTCCATAATTACAATTGCTATATTTGGAGGAAAATAGGTAGAAGCTTGAAAGCCTAAGAACACCATCCCAACTGTGAAGTACAGGGGGTGGCAGCATCATGATGTGGGGTTGTTTTGCTGTTGGAGGTTGGAGGGACTGCTTCACTTCGCATAATAGATGGCATCATGAGGAAAGAAGATTATGTGGCAATACTGAAGCAACATCTCAAGACATCAACCAGGAAGTTAAAGCTTGTGCAGAAATGGGTCTTCCAAATGGACAATGACCCGAAGCATACTGCCAAACTGGTTACAAAGTTGCTTAAGGATAACCAAGTCAATGTTTGTGAGGGCCACCACAGGCCCTGATCTCTATTCTATTGGAAATTTATGGGCAAAGCTGAAAATGCAGGCGCAACCTAAAAACATGACTCAGTTACACCAGTTCTGTCAGGAGCAAATGGGCCAAAATTCTTACCAACTATTGTGAGATTCTTGTGGAAGGATATGCAAATTGTTTGACCCAAGTCATACAGTTTAAGGGCAATGCTACCAAATACTAATGAAATGTATGTAAACTTTTGACTTTGCAGAAAGTAGTACAAATTCCTTGCAAATTCTCTGTCTCTCTCATTATTCTGGCATTTGGCAAATATAAATAATTTTGGTAATTATAATTGACCAAAAACAGGTAAGGTTTATTCTGGTTTCATGTCAGATAGTGACAAAAACATGTATGTATCTTTTTATATAGTATATGTAAACTTCTGGTTTCACCTGGACTTGTAGTAGCTTAATAAAGTCAAATTAAGTTATCGCAGTATTGGAGCCATGTTGACTGCAGTGAAGATGCCCGTTTCTCCACAGGGTTCAAGTTGGAGAATTAAAGGGTTAGGGGAGTCTAGAAATCTTGCTCATGTTCTTCAACCAAGTTGGAC
>JAODAL010076010.1:0-13774 GCA_025379985.1 Phyllomedusa bahiana | reverse complement strand
GGCGGGGTCGCCCTTTTTCAGGGAGGTGCAATGCCTTTGGCAGGGCCCCAGGGCGAGAGGGGGTGTCCTTCTTTTTATTTTTTATTATTTTTTTGTATTTTGAACCCACTTTGGTTTTAAACACGCTTGTTTTTGGGCCTGGATCAGTCAAGCATGTCTGAAAAAAACTATCCTAGGTCTTTTCCCGGTCCCAATGTTGGTATTTTGGTCTCTATTTTATTTTGGCACAAATACAATTTTTTCTTAAAGCTCCCAACAAGTGACCAATTTGGGGTTATGTCTGGGGACTCGGGGTGCTTTAAGAAACTTACTTCATTGTCTTTGAACCTTTCTTCGCCAATCTCTTTTTTGCTTTGGGGTTTTTGTGGATCTCACATTAGCTCAGCTTGAATCCAAAAAACCTGTTTTAGATCCAATGCCTTTGGCTTGACCCCTAAAACATCAGGTTTCCTCCTTTAACCTGCTTTCCTTAACTTCTTACCTTATCCCCATTTTCCCTTGTTTTTCCCAAAACCCAGGCCCAACAGAGCCAGTCTATTGCTTTTTCCCTTGCCCCAAAATACTGTTTCAGTTTTCTACTACCCCTTTTCCTATTTTTTTGCAAACCGAGCCGGGCTTTTTAGACGTTTTAAAGTTGAACCTTCTATACCTTTTATTGGGCCGCCATTCCAGACCTGTGCAATGTGTGTTGCACAGTGCTTGCATGGACATCTGTGATCTCACTCTTATGAAGCATATGAGCCACCTCCACTGCTGTGTCTGTCGCGCCAGAATGATGACTTGTGATGAGCCATTTTTGTCGACTTGATATTTTGCCCCGACATCCCCCTCTTGGCATTTAAATGGAGGGTGGATCATCTCTTTCTTCTAGCTAAAATGGCCTCAATAATGAAATTTTTTGGGAAAATTTTTTTGGTCGCAAACCGTTACGAGACCTGGATGATGCGGGGGTTTTAAATTTTTTGGGGAAAAATTTTTCATGGGTGCTCCTCGATTCAAACCAGTGACCTTTATTGGGAATCAACTAATAACACACGAGCTTTTAGGATTTTGAGAACAGGCATTCAATGAAGAGTTGTACTTAAAGAGGGGGCACTTTAAAAAAAAGGGGGACGAGTGTGGTAAAATTTTTGAGGAGGAGGGGACTACAAGGGGGAAAAGGGGGCATTTCTAAAGGGGCATATTACAAAAAAAAGCATAATTAAGATAAAAGGTAAATAGGGCATTTTTTAAAAGTGGGGGGGCAGAGTTAATAAGTATAAAATTTAAATTTGGTTTAAAAGGGGCATTTGTACGGAGGAGCATAAAAAAGGGATTCTTTAGGGGGGGGTGGCACAAAAAATGGGCCCATTCTGTGTAGGGCCTTTTGGGGGGGCAAAAAGTAATTTAAGGGGGGCCCCGTTGCCAAAATGCAGATATAAAAAGGAACACAACTTAGGGGACGAAGTGAATTTTTTGGTAGATGTAAGGAGAGTCCTGAAAAAGTAAGCCTAGATTTTTTCGTGGCAAATTGTGCGAAAAAGTCGGGCTGGAAGGGGTTTTTTGGGGGTCTAAAAAGGGGAGAGAGGAAAAAGGGGAGGTGAATAATTCTAGTCAGAGAAGATGTCACCTGTGAGTAACTGGATGTCAGTGTTTATTTTTGTTTTTGTTGTACATGTTATTTACAGGGATGTGATGGTGACTTGAGCTGGTACCTGACTCCTTAGTAGTCACTATATGAAGGCATTGTCCCGATTTGCAAAGGGCCCTCTTCCTGACCTGTGAATAGGGGGGTTTTTTGTCCACTTTTACATTTTTGGCTTGTGTGATGATGTTATTGGGGGTGGGGATCAATGCAAAGTTCGGAAGTGGATATTGTAGATAAGCTGCTGGGGGTTTTGTTCCAGTCCGTCCTGTCAAAGGCAGCTCGATGGCTCAGTGGTTAGCATTGTTGCCTTATCTCAAATTTAAATGTGACAGAGGGCAATATCTGCCTGAAGTTTGTACAGTGTTTCTGTGTTTGCATTGATTTCCTCTGCGTACTCTGTTTTTTTCCCCCACATTACAATAACAATACTAATAGACTAATTGGGGTTCAGGGTCTAGATTCCAAATGAGGAAAATGGCAAGTGTGAGAGATGATACACCGCTGCAGAATATGATAGCGTTGTACTAATATTAGTATACATAAGCAGTAGCTCCACTAGCAGAATAATGAGTGCAGCTCTGGAGAACAATACAAGACGTAATTCAGGATCATTGCAGGTTAACTAATGTTATGTATGTTCACAATGACGTTACCAGTAAAACAGTAAGTGTAACTCTGGAATATAAGATGGGTTGTAACTCAAAATCCGTACATGAAAAGTAATGTATGCACATGGTGACTGCACCAGCAGAATAGTGAGAGCGGCTCTGGCGTATAATACAGGATGTACAATACAGGCTGTAACTCAGTATAAACAATATATGTACACAGTGACTATAGTGTATATGTAAATTATTCTATATGTAATCTGTTAGGCTGTGTTATAAACAAATTTAATTTTTTTAGTATTTGCTCATAGCGATTTTGAGGTGATTTTGCCATTGGGGACCTGGGGAACAATTTGCTCCTATTGAGGTACTTGATAAGCTAGCACTTTATTTTAGGGGGGTTTATAGATTATTCTTCTATTATTAATTTTTAAAATGTGTCTCAGCTTAATTAACAAAAACTTGCATTAAAATTTTCATGTGATTTTTCCACTTCTCGTATTTGTCTCAGAAAACTTTCAGCCTTTCAGCTGTGTACAAGAATGTGGAATTCATTTACATGGAGACGGCTGTCAGATCTGCTAATAGGGAGTAACGGTTTTAATTAAACTGCAAGCAGTAATGTAAATAGGTATAAATCAGATTCTGAGTGCCTAGTGCTGCGGTCCTCTCTGTAGCTTGCAGCAAATTTAAATTTAAAGGGAAAGGGTAGAATTTGTTGTCAAATCTAAAAAATGGAAATATGGAAAAATTTGATGCCCAATTTTCAGGGGTTTTCCCCTCTTATTTAGGCTTCTCCCATCAACCAATGTACAATAGTTTTCTGATAACCCTATTTTTCTTAGCAGTTTTGTTCATAGTCGTTCTGACCTGGCTGTAATAGAACTCATCTGCAATAATCTTGGTGTTGGGATAATAATTTGCATGAATGTTACTATGTGAAATGTTATACTTTAAAGTGGTTGTCTCACTGCAAGGATTGCTTTTTATGTTAAAGATCTTACAAAAAAAAAAGTCACTTAGCAATATGTGTCCATTAACAGTGTCCCATTTTCCCCAGATATCCCCCTTTATGGACTACATCAGCTCCTAGGGCCTTTTAAATCAGACCTTTCGATTTTTCATGATAGGGTTCCAGTATGGTTGTATCACGACCTGGGTTCTACTGCAGCCTAGTGAAAAACCAGAAACAACCCCTGAGTTCAAAATGAAACCAAGAAAACAGGACTGAGGTAAGATGAATCCATGTAGTGAGACAACCCCTTTAACATTTGCTTCTCAGGGAATTCTGATGTACAGTCTTACGAGGGGTTCTCAAGAAATTTACATCAATGTCCAAGCCCAAGAATAGGTCACCATTGTGTGATTGGCAGTGGACTGACCCTCATGGGGTTAAGCAGCACTAGCTGTACCTCTTAGGGGCCGTTCACAAGGCACAGTACAAATACCGGTCAGAAATCCCGACCGGTATTTGCACCGTTTTGTGGCCGTGCACACGGCCGCCGGGGTCGGCTTTTCTCCACGGTTTGCAGAGAAAAGCCCTCCCCCTTCGCATTCAGATGTTTATATTCCACCCAAAAACCGGGTGGAAGAATGAACATGCTCAATGTTTTTTGGACCACCGGCGGCCTAAGATACCATCCAGCGGAAAACCCGTGCAGTGTGGAATGCTGGGCCAGTTTACCATAGACATCCGTTTTAAAGTTTGTCAGCCGGTTTATAGACGGTTTTTAAAACCAAAAACCATCTGTAAAACCAGTTGAAAACCCGTGCCGCAGGGACAAGCCCTAACTCTATCCATGGATGTGCCATTGTGTTTGGGACTGTAGGGGCTGTGCACCAAAAAATTTCATGCTGCTGAACCCTCGACTCTCATATGTAGATCATACATTGATGGCCTATCCTAAGACTAAGTCAATAATGAAAATTCATGTAAAAGTGATGTTATCTCTGATGTGGCAGCTTTGGACAGTTTTCAAAGGCTTTGGGGAATTCCACAAATGGTGGAATTCACTTAAGTTATTTAGCTATTATGAATAAACAAGTGTTTTTGAGGATATTGTCTTCCTATTGGTCTTCCTCCTTCTTCCACTCCCCATACTTTCCTCTTCTTTGTTCCTTTGTTTGTAACAATTTTGTGACTGTTTTTATTATAATAAATTAAATTAAATATTATGATCATGTTATGCAGAACATGTGGTATCTGCTTCACATATTGTGTTTCATTCATATTTTGCCTTTATTTTCCTTTCGGCTTTCTTTTTTCCTATATTATAGTCACTATTGTATACGGTGTGATTTACGTGTCATTTCAATAAAATTGATTTAACCAAAAAAGGGATATTAAAAGCCAAAAGAGGGGCCCTGGAACATGTGCAATTCTCACCTACCTGGTCCTCAACAAAAAGCGTGACCATAGGTATTTAAGCAGGTTCAACTCGTAGATCACCTGTACATTCAGTGGAAAGCTGGAGAAGCCTACCTGAAGACCTCCATAAACATCCAACTGTAAATTGTTTGTGGAGAATGACGTGGGTGGGCTTTCAGCTTTTCATTTTAAAGGTATGTTCACATGACACATTTGTGCACCAGAATCATTGGCAGAAATATTAGGTCATACCCTTGGATTTTGACATCAGATTTTCAGTTTGTGGCAAAGTTTTGATTGCTACTAATCCACATCTAGGCTGCGTGACTCGGCATATGATGGGATTCTGTGTCAAAGAAGTGACATGGCGTTTCTTTTATTTTGCACATCTTAAATTTTCAATCTGCAGCAGAAAAAAATCTGTGTCGCAGTTCATTGTGGTAGTACAGCACAGATTCCCATTCATAAAGGTACATGCACTGTTTATGAAGATCCCAACACGGGTTTCACGTAAGAATCTGTTTTAAAAAAAAACTCCTAAAAAGTTTATTTGTCACTTTCCATCACATCCCCTTCCACCCTGTTTAAGCCTTCTCTATTTTCTAAGATCTTTCTGTCTTCCTTCAAACATTTTGGTATAACCCATTTACTGAAAAAACATATGTGGACCAGTGCTGCTAACTACTAATCAGTCTCTAATCTTCTCATTGTCTCTAAACTCCTGGAATGATTGGTCTTCGGTCACCTAGTCTGCTATCACTCTACCAACTTTTTTTCAACCACATAAAATCTGGTTCTGCACTTCACTCCACAAAACCTGCTCTAGCTGAACTTATAAATGATTTTCCAATGGCTAAATCTCATGGCAGCCACTCTCTGATTCCCCTGTTGATTTCTCTGCAGCTTTTAACATTGTAGATCACTAACTTCATTCCACTGGCCTCAAGTATACTGTATTCTCTAGGTTTTCTTTCTGCCTCTCTGACCACTTATTTTGAACTTGCTGGTTCTTGCTATCGGGGTTCCTCAGTGATCTTAGGTCCTCACCTCTTTCACCCCACAAAGCCTCCACTGGACAATCTATCAGCAGATTTGGCTTCTAATACCACCTCTACACTAATGACACTCAGTTGTACACCTCTTTCCATAGTATCTCCCTTGTACTATTACAAACCTCTAGTGATTGTCTGTGCACTGTCTCTAATATCAGATGATCTCTATATCCAAAACTTACCATTACAGAATCTGAACTTCTTCTTATTCTACCCTCTACTTATCAAACCAAACTGGACATGTTCATTACAGATTGTAATACTACCAACTCCAACAAGCATCCAAGACTACAATCTTTCCTTTTTTGTTCCTATGTCCAATCCCTTGCCTGCTCATGCCACCTGCACCTCACAGACTATTATTTGGCCTAGTGGTCAAAGTGAGAACTGCAGGATTTCAGTTTTGTAGAAAAAAATAGTGATATGGAAAACGTATTAAAAAAAACTCTTAAAAACACAAGTTTTTAAGAGTGGGCATATCTGAGGAAGCGGGCTTGAGACCCGTGAAACGCGTCATATGCTGTTAAATAAATATTAATTCATTTAATATTTTTTTTGTAAGCTAATTTATGCTTAACTACTGTTTGAGCGCTCTAGTCACAAGTTGTGTTCCTACAATATAGTCTTCCAGATAACCTGTAACGGGTTCTATCTGGCGCTATACTTCTCCTTAGGTTTGTTACTATGTAACGTCTGATTTTGTTTGTATATTTACCTCGTGCAATGTCAAATTTTGTGGAATATGTTGGCATTATATAAATAGAGATTATTATCTTTATTAATATCAAAGAGGTTGTTCCTTGAAAGACATTTATCATTTATCCAAAGGAGGAGTGATAAATGTCTGATCACTAGGGGTTCCCCAACGATAGCTAAAATCGGGTCCCCAAGTACCCCAGTCTCTGAGTGGAGCAGTGGCCAAACATGCACACTCCATTCAAAGTCTGTGGGACTGACAGAGATAGCTGAGCGCTGTACTCAGCTATCACTGTCCCATATACTTTGAATGGAGCAGCAGTGTGCATGTTCGGCCACTGCTCCAGTCAAAGAACTGGGGACCTCAGTTCTAGCGATCGGTGGGGGTTCTAGCATTGGGACCCCCAGCGATGAGATATATCTCACCTATCCTGTGCATAGATAACTCTTTTAAGGCACAAACCCTTTATTATTATTAGTCAGTTAATTGTAACTTTGTCACACATTCCTCTCAAGTATGATAGAAAGGTGTGGTGTGAAGGTGAAGCAGGTACCTACCCTAGTGTGGCACCTCTACCCTAATTATGAAGTTTGTGTCTTGTAGAACCTAAGAGCTGCCCAGAAAAAAAGCAGACCTAGCCATACATTGCAATGAGTATTACTGCATTTTGTAGGAACAGTTTGTGTTTGGCTAAGTTTGATGCATGGCCACCAGTGCAGCCCATGACTTATTCCCAGTACACTTGTTTATACACACAAAATGACTGTGCAGATTTTTCCCAAAAGCAAACCATTTATTCTGAGCTAAAAATGTTACACGAACAACATTCTCTTCTCACCCCCCTCAAATCCAGTTCTCAAGAGCGAGAAGATTTAGGTTTTGGCACCAGGAGACGGAAAACATGTCTGTGATGAGACTTATAATGAAAAGCAGAAAAATAAAAATGAATGGTGTGGGACACGCTGCCAGGGAGTAGAAAGCAAGGCTTTCTAAAGTTCTTGAAGTAGTCGAATTGCCAATTTTGGGATAGAATTAACTCCATCAGTGAGAAAAAAAAACATCATATAAAGCAAAAGATGCCCAGTGGAAGGGGCCGCAAGAGTCCTCAAGTCCGCATACTGCACACAGAAAATATCCAGGAAAATCTAGTAGGGGAGTAAAGCAAAAGTAAAAAATTGCATTGGTTATCATACAGAAAAAAATAACTATGGAAAAAAACACTTTAGAACAATCAGTTCAATGTAGTACAGTAGAGCATAGGAGGTTGTTTAGCTATAGTGAAATGTCAGCATACAGCTGATCCAAATGTGCAAGTTATGGGTTCATTAGTACTGTCCTTGTCCTGTGTCACTGCGTAGCTGATCTTAGGGTGGTTTATTTAAGTATAATTAGTCTTGATCCAGTGTCAGCATATAGCCAATGACAGTTTGGATAATCACAGGATGAATCATTCCAGCTGGTTCAATCAATATCCGTGTCTTTGTTGGCATGATGGGCTATTGTCATTGGACATTTCCACAGCAGAAATCGTCGGAGAAGCTTCGGGTTTTCTCCTGGCATGAAAGAGACATAGGAGTCTAAGGCAATGTTCACACGGCTTATTTTGGGACGGATTTGGTCCCGTATTCCGCGCCGTACTGCACGAAATTTCGACGCAAAACCGTCCCAGTCATTACGGAATCCCTAGTTCTCATAGAGAAAATATGGATTCCGTCTCTTCTCTTCCGCTCGCAGAATACAGCGGGCGGGGAGAGAAGTGAATGAATACGCGCCGTGGGATAATGGTTGTCTATGAGGCCGTCAAGCAGCCACCCCCCCCCCCCCGGCCCCGCCCGCTACACGGCAGCCGGCGTATAATTGCGGGCAAAATCCTTCCCCACAATTATGCCGGCAATAAGCCGTGTAAACTTAGCCTAAAAGGCAAACATAGGACGGAATGCAAAAACAGGGCTGTGCCAGTTATCTTGTTTTTACGACATTCAATTCTTGGTATAAATGATGTGTTATCTGTATTTTACAGGTGGATCCGCATCTGCCAATACCAAACATGTAGGGTTTCTGTTATGTTTTGGTACCATAAAAAAAATTCCAAACACTTTTTTTTAATTTGCACCGCAACGCCATTTTGTGTGGACAGTGCAGCCAATAACTTTTTTGTAACACCTACAGACCTGAGTTAGGTGGCATTTTTTGCGGGCTGAAGCATACCTTTTATTGCTACCAGTTTGGAATACATGCCACTTTTTTATCAATTTGATTTTCATTTTTATAGGATGTGAAATTACCAAAAAAACAATTTTAGTGTTTGGAATTTTTTTCTTCTACAGCGTATGGTTATGTCTCCACTGCATCTGACAAAAAACGGCCAGAAAGTGGTCGGGTTTTTTTCAGATGCACGGCTGCGGTATTTGTCACGCTTTGTACAAAAACTGCGGTCACTTCTTGTTTTTTTGCCGTCACCCATACAAGAAAACTAAAAGCGCTGGCATATTATACAGCATGTTATATAATACACCCACGCCGAAAAACAAGCAGAGGAAAGACGAGCTGTGGAGACTGCAGCTCGTCTTTCCTATTGCTGTCTATGGGGCTGCAGGAAAGGATCGTATCTTCGGCACTTTTAAAAAAGCTAAAAAGCGCCGCAGATACAATCGTAAAGCAGTGCAGTGGAGACATAGCCTATGGGATAACTGATGTGATATTTTAATAGATTGGACTTTTTGGATGGGGTGACACCAAATGGGGAACTACTTTATCTTATTTGTAAAATGGCAAAAGGGGGGTGATATCAACTTTTAAGGATATGTTCACACGGCTTCTTGGGTCCATATCAACATCTGCTTTTCTAATGCGTCTCTGGGTCCATTCAGACGAACCCAGAGAGGCATCAGAAAAGCGGATGTTCAGACGGAGGCAAAACGGCGAGTGAACATACCCTAATGCTTTTTTTATTTTTTTTACACTTGTAAACATTTTTTTTTAAATTCACTTTGAGGCCCCGTCCTTCCCCCTGGTGTGGGTGTGTGTGAGTGAGAGAGGGCCCCACCACCACACACACAGTCAGGGAGGGCCCCCCCCCACACCACACACCGCCCGGGAGGGGGAAGGGGCCCCCCCACACCACACACAGCCCGGGAGGGGGAAGGGGCCCCCCCACACCACACACAGCCCGGGAGGGGGAAGGGGCCCCCCCACACCACACACAGCCCGGGAGGGGGAAGGGGCCCCCCCACAACACACACACAGCCAGGGAGGGGAAGGGGCCCCCCACCACACACACAGCCAGGGGGGGAAAGGAGCCCCTCCCACCACACACACAGCCAGGGAGGGGGAAAGGAGTCCCCCCCCCACCACACACACAGTCAGGGAGGGGCCCCTCCACCACACACACAGCCAGGGAGGGGGAAAGGAGCCCCTCCACCACACACAGCCAGGGAGGGGGAAAGGAGCCCCCCCACCACCACACACACAGGGAGGGGGAAAGGAGCCCCCCCACCACACACACAGTCAGGGAGGGGGAAAGGAGCCCCCCCCCACCACACACACAGTCAGGGAGGGGGAAAGGAGCCCCCCCACCACACACACAGCCAGGGAGGGGAAGGGGTGCCCCCCAAACATGGCACTAAGCCGTGCTGTGTGTGTGGTGGGGGGGGCTCCTTCCCCCTCCCTGGAAGTGTGTGTGGTGGGGGGGCCCCTTCCCCCTCCCTGGCTGTGTGTGTGGTGGGGGGGGCTCCTTTCCCCCTCCCTGGCGGTGTGTGTGGTGGGGGGGCTCCTGTCCCCCCCCCCTGACTGTGTGTGTGGTGGGGGGGCGCCCCCCCACCACACACACTGCCAGGGAGGGGGAAAGGAGCCCCCCCCACCACACACACAGCCACGGAGGGGGAAGGGGCCCCCCCCCACACACACTTCCAGGGAGGGGGAAAGGAGCCCCCCCCCACCACACACACAGCACGGCTGAGTGCCATGTGTGGGGGGCACCCCTCCCCCTCCCTGGAAGTGTGTGTGGGTGGTGGGGGGTCTCCTTCCCCCTCTCTGGCTGTGTGTGGTGGGGGGGCCCCTCTCTGACTGTGTGTATGGTGGGAGGGCCCCTCCCTGACTGTGTGTGGTCGGGGGGGGCTCCTTTCCCCCTCCCAGGCCGTGTGTGTGGTGGGGGACCCCCTCCTCTCCCGGGCTGTGTGTGGGGGCCCTCTCTCCCCCCAGGCCATGTGGGTACAGGAGAAGGCCCCAGCAGGGGGGAGAAGCTCCCCCACCACACACACAGCCATGGAGAATTATGGCTGGGATGGGTGGCCTAAAGGGAGGGTCCCCCACAGTAATGGGCCTGGCTGTGCTGTTTAGCCTGAGGGGGGCCCTCCACAGTTATGGCTGAGAGGAGGTCCCGGCTCCCGGCCGGCACAGCTGCGCTGCAGTGAGAAATCTTGTACTTACATCATGATCCCAGTGCGCGCCGGAGCCGGGACCTCCTCCTCGCTCTGTCTCCGCCGCTGCTGTGTGCCCAGGAAGGCGGAACAGTTTGAATTAGTGAAGCTCCGCCCGGAGGGGCGGGGCCTCACGGATTCAAATTATTCCGCATCCCGCCCACAGCCACAGACAGAGCGAGGAGGAGGTCTCGGCTCTGGCTACAGCGCGCACAGGGAACTTGATGTAAGTAGAAGTTTGCTTACTGCAGCGCAGCTGTGCCAGCCGGGAGCGTGTTCCCCCTCCCAGCCCCGCTCCGCCCCGCTGGTGCCGACTGTTTTAATTATATTAAGAAAAGCGCCGAAGCGGAGGCGGAGCGCAGGGGTGCCACGGCGCACGGGCCCCCTGCCACTCCCAGCACCCAAATACACTAGCCGGCCGCCACCGCCGGGCCCGGGCAATATGTAGAGCGCGGCGCTCGGCTGCGCCGTGCTCTACAGTAAAAAAAAAAAAAAACTACTGTACAATGTGAAATAAGGGGGCCTGCTTGAAGCGGGCCCCCTTATTTCTCCGGGCCCCATACAGGAGTACTGGTTGTACTCCCTGTATGGCGGCCCTGGGTGTAGGCACAGTTTGGCGGTATCTCCCAGCTCTCTTGGATGCTGAATAGGCTATCCAACAGTCCAGGAAAGCTGGGTGACACCAAAAACCATAATTTAGCTTTCATCCAGAGTCGTAACACGCTACGCGCTGTGGCTACGCGTGCCACACCTTCACATCTCCCACTTTCCGACTTTCAAAAGTTGGCAAGTATGATGAACAGTCGCACTCCAAACTTTGGCACACGACTTTTTATTGCGCCAAAGATTTGGGACGTCCTGGGGGCGTTGTACCACATTCATAGAATTAGACACATTTATGAAACTTTGGTGCATAACAGTTAGAACAGCCAGACAAGGTTAAAGGTGGTGCCTGAGCCAGGCTTGTCGTATTGGCCCTAGACAGTGCCTGTATGTATGACCTGCAGAAGAACAGCTTCATATATTCTCGAGCATTCTACACTGCTTTAAAGCCTTTTAGAACTGATCTGTCAGTGCCATTGTTCACACGTCACCCATAGTCTCTATGTTTGCTTTATTTTCCAAACAAATATGCTTTTTATGTGCTGTATAAAAAATCTTGGTAGACCACACTTTTGTGTCCTGTACATAAAGTAGCCCAACTGATATCACTGACAGCGGCTATAAACATTATGGGCCACATGTATGAAAACTGTCTTGGTCTAAGACTGTCTTCATCTAGTGCTCTGAAAGAATGAAACGGGCGCTCTGATTGGTTGCTATGGGCAACAAAGAAAGTCTCAGACCAAGACAGTTTTCATACATGTCCCCCTATGTGAATGGGACCTTAAAGGTATCAGCCTGGTGTCTAAGGCCTCGATCACACGGCTTATTTGTCCGCGGATTGGCGCCGTACTCCGCACCGGATTTGTGCTGCAGTACGGCGCCAATCCGTCGGAGTCATTACGGTAATCCACTGTTCTCATAGAGAACAGTGGATTCCGTCGCTCCTCCCCGCTCGGCGAATCCGCCGCGGGGGGAGAAAGTGACATGCACATTATTTACGGCGCGTACGTGCCGTAGATAATGACAGTCAATGAGGCCGGGGAGCGGCGCCCACGCCGCGCTCCGGCCCCGCCCCCGCCCGCCCTTTTCACGCCGATTTGCCCAGCGCAAACCCGGGTCACAAATCCGCCGTGAATAAGCCGTGTGAACACGGCCTAACGCTTACCTACACTAAAAAATAGTAGTAAACTTTCAAGGGAAAAGAGAGATCTGGGCAGCTGATGTGTTTAGATGAGGATGGCCTAGACTAGACACATTGCAACAAACCCTGATGTGCCTATACACATTCGAAAGAATGTTGAATGTTGGCTAAACCTGATGTTCTGATGAAACCAGAAAACAATTTAATGTTTATAGGGGTGTCCCAACAGAGGCTTTCTAGCCATGGCCTGCATATACCAAAAAAAAAAGGGGTTTGGTTATAAAAAAGGTTGGGAAAGACTGGTGGGAAATGAGTATTTACGACATCTATCTAAGGTGTATGGCCACATTTAGCTGTGTAAGTCTTCAAAGACTGATATCAGCTAATTAAGTGTCAATACGGGGTTCTTAATATCCCTTCACAGATCTCAAATAGTACTTGTTCTACTAAGTTACATGCTTTCCCTTCTCCTTCTGCAATGCTTGTTATTTTTCATTTCCACAGACCCCTGAAAAAAATCTAACATATTGGGGGGTTTTGTGACTTTTTTATAAGCAAAAATTTGGCACTCAATGTAACTGTTGTACAAAATCAAAAAACTGTCAGCAGAGGAAGGCTTGGCTCTGTAAGAAAGTCTTCCTTTGCCTATAAAGCACAGGTGCAGCTGTCTTAAAGAAGCAGTCCAATTTTGGGCAGCAGTTCGCAAAAAAAAAAAAAAAATGGAAAAGTTCAGTGAGGGCAATCAAATAATATTGGTAGGAGATCCGTTTGAAAAATGGTTTTTTATAACCCTTTTTTGGCGCAGAAGAATGAATTCGATTATTAATTAAAAAGTGACCCAAATTTCGCAAGTCATTTTATAGTCCTCAACACAATCCCACACACTTCAAATTAATCAATAAAACTCAAAAACATGACCCTTGTAGACCTGGTGGTTAATTGATTGTTGGTGCTATATTGCTGTATAACCAGGGTCTCCCCCTCTATGTATTTAGGTCTTTAACCCTACTACAATGAAGTGTAATTATTTGTTCTAATTTGAATTTTAATGAAACTTTACAATATAGGGGCTTTAACATTCATCAAACCCCGAAGGAAAACTTTCAAAACGCACGGGCCATGAAAATGATAAAATAAATAAAAAAACAGACGGCGAGAGCCAATTCATGTGACCCAAATTTGGAGTTAATTGTTTACATAAATTTCTCATCACTACAGGCTCCTCTTCTTTCACCCCGGTACATAAACACTGAGTCC
>JAODAL010076009.1:0-13774 GCA_025379985.1 Phyllomedusa bahiana | reverse complement strand
TTTGGGGAAACCCCCCTTGACGTTTGGGAGGTGATTTAATACAATCTTTGATCAAATTGAAACAAAAAGAGTCCCAGGTTTTTAAATTTTTCCTTAGCGAAAAGCATTTCCTATATTTATATAAATTGGGGTTTTTACTTAGTCTTTAGTGTGCCACTGATTTATGTATTAGATGTATGTCATTGCCTTTCAGTGTGCACCTATGCTTACTTTTTTCAAAGTATATATTAGATGTGCACAGCCTTTTACATTTTGTAGTCTATTTGGGAGATGGCAATCTCATTGGCTTGCTGCACTCAACCACCTCATATAAATATGTGCAGGTTAACTCAATTGCAGGTTCCTACACTCCTGGGGAAGGGGCAGTCTGAATGGCTCCTAGTAAGGTAACATGTTTTAGTGTAGGGATTTCACCTGCTCGGGGAAACCCCCTTGACGTGTTGGGAGGTGAGCTTATACAATCTTTGATCAAATACTGTAAACTAAGAGTCCCAGGTTTTTCATATTTCCTTAGCTGTAAGCATTTCCTATATTCCTATATAAACTTGAGGTTTTACTTAGTCTTTAGTGTGCCACTTTTTTTTGTATTAGATGTATGTCATTGCCTTTCAGTGTGCACCTATGCTTACGTTTTCAAAGTATATATTAGATGTGCACAGCCTTTTACATTTTGTAGTCTATTTCGGAACACATACAAAAACATCGGTGTTGAGACGCAGATAGTCGTGCACCATGATCTTAAGCAGGTCTCTGTGTGTTGGATGTGTGCCCTGCATTGCATGCGTTGGTGAGGTGGTAAATAAAGGTTGCAAGAGGTCACCCATTAGGCTTCTGCCACCTTGCCTGCTGCTGCCACTGCAGCCGCTAAAGGCTACTTGGCACTCTACTGCTGTCACGTCGATGGCGTCGTTCCACCGTGACATTTGAAGAACGTGAAGCAGACGCAACAGATGTCTCCAGTTGATCAATCAGCAAGGTATCCATTTCCTGCATTTTACTCTCTATTTGGGTGGGTGGAAGGAAAGTGCTGATTTTTGTTTGTACCGGGGGATCCAGGAGGGTGGCCACCCAGTAACTGTTGTTCATTTTGATGGCCTTAATGCGAGATCATGTTGGAGGGAAAAGGAGCATCCAAGCACTCATGTGAGACATGGGGCCTTGAGTTCCCAAGCCTCTGGGTTGATGGGCACTAGCAAAATCATCTTCCTTATCTGCCTCAAATTCACGCCAATCTCTTTCCAAGGCAGGGACGTCGGTGTCTAGGAATACCTCCTCCTCCTCCTCCGCTTCTTCCGGCACAGCTTCAACACAGCCCTGACTTGCCTCAGATGATGCACCCTGAGAGCTGAGGTGCCGCATTGCACTAGCTCTGGACCCTGAACCACTGCCTAATGAAAACCGATTTAAAAATTTAGAAACTGTCGGGCCTTGTGGATTTGATGGAGAGAAAGGCTGCGTGTCTGCATCTGTGTCCGTCTCCTCCTCCGTCGCTGGCGGACCTGATGTTTCAGAGTGTCCAACGATTGTTCCAGAACTAAGATTACCACAATGCTCATGCTGACAAGGGCATCGTCCGCACTGACCATTTTGGTGGCTTCTTCAAAACTGGCAAGGATGGTGCAGAGCTCTTTCACCTGCCTCCACTCTCGGTGGCTCAACACCCTGAGGTCCGCACCGCTGCTTGTCAGGCCATGTGTCACTTCGTACTGCTTAATGGCATTGCGCTGCTCCCACAATCGCTGGAGCATGTGGAGGGTGGAATTCCAGCGTGTTGCCTTCTTCAGCAGGCAGTCCAGACCCGGGTAGCTCTTTAGAAATTTCTGGACGACAAGGTTCATGACATGCGCCAGGCAAGGGATGTGCTCCAGCCTACCGATTTTAAAGGGGCGGCCAGCAGAGTTCGCCCATTATCGCACCCCACCTTGCCTGGCACAAGGTTCTTGTCACCCAGCCAGCGCTCGGTCTCGTTGCGGAGAGCCGTCCACAGCTCCTGACCTGTGTGTGGACGGTCTCCAAGGCAGATTAATTTCAAAACGGCTGGTTTGTCTCTGGGCACGTGATGCCACCGGAGGACCTTGCGGGAAAGAGCCTGCACCATCCCTGCGGTTTTGAAGAGCGTGCGCCGAGCCGGAGAGCCACCGTCACCCCCAGAGACATGGCCGTGCTTACTAGTCCATGTGTCGGTGGTGAGATGGACTTTTCCGGACACAGATGCAGACAACGCGCTTGAAATTTTAGATGACAGGTGGCTGGTCAGGGCAGGGACGGCTTTTCTGGCAAAGAAATTCCTGCTCGGCATCTTGTATTGGGGGCAGGCGAGGGCCATGACGTGGCGGAACCCATCTGTGTCCACCAGATGGAAAGGCAACATTTCCAAGGCCAAAAGCCTGGCAATGCCGACATTCAGGGCTTTTGGCTTTGGATGGTTTGGGTTAAAGTGTTTCTTCTGCTCCCAAACCTGGAAGACAGAAGTCTGGCTGCTAGACTGGCCGCTGTACGGCGTGCAGGTCGTCAAACTGGCGGAAGGAGAAGGGGTAGGATGGGTCTCTGGTGGTGCTGGTGGTACTCGGGCGACGGTGGAGGCTGAAGCGGAGGCTGATCCCTGATCATGACTCTGAGAGACATGGGCAGCTGAGGAACGCTTGGTGGTGGCGGAGGAGGAGGAGGCGGAGACAGAGGGTGTGACAGTGGTTGGAGGCCTGGCGTCGGTCTGGCCTTTTTGGCCAAGTGTTCCCTCCATTTCAACTCATGCATTCGCTGCATGTGACTAGACATGTTGGTGGTGGTTAACCACTTAAGGTTCTTGCCTCTACTTATGCGTTTACGGCAAAGGCGGCATATGACATCGCTGGGTGAATCAGAGGCTTGCTCAAAGAAGGCCCAGGCTTGAGAGGTCCTAGACCTTTTTGACGGCTATAAGCGAGGAGCGGGGTTTGCGCTGACTGTGGCTGGCGGAATCATATCAGCGGACTTCTGCGACCGCCCTCCCCCTTTTTGTGGCGGGACCCGTATTGACACTAACCCATCGTCTTCATCCTCGTCCACTGATGAAGCGCTCGCAAGCAAATTCTGCTGAAAAGACCACGTTGGATCCGCAATGTCGTCATCATCATCAACACAGGTGACTTGGTCGTCCTGACTTTCTGCATCCAGAAGCTGCGGGCTAAAGAAAGGGGGCACTGCAAGGCGTTGCCGACCGCCCGGGTTTTTTGCCGATTGACCGGCTTCCTTCACCTCCTCTGATGGCATCAGTAACTGGGCGTCAGAGCAGACTAAATCATCCTCTTGATCTTTTAACATGCCTTCTGACCCTAACCGCTTTTTGTCATCAAAGAGGTCTTCAGACAATGGATTATCCACAGTGGTGGGTACACGATTGACATTTGGGCTGCTTCATGTTGGACGGATGCTGATGATGCTGATGACGACATTTGTGGCCGTGACTGCGAGGACGAGGAGGTAAGACTGCTAGATGCAGGTTGCATTAACCACTGAAGGACAGATTGGCGACGATGTTCGTTATTTAGATTCACCGGGCCCTGACCCACGATGACAGGCCTGATGGTCCTGCAACTGATGATCCGCTGCATGCGTGTTGTCGCCAGCACTGGAAGGAGCACCTTCACTCGTACCCCAAACCCCCATGTGCTACCCCCCCCTTTGCTCGCTTACCACCTCATTCGCTCCATGTTCAGAAATATAAAAATTTGAAGAAGGTATGGAATAGTTTTGGAAAGTCTTTATTAAAAGACGGCAAATCACAGCTATTCTCAAATCCCTCTAATCAAAACAAAATTGCTGGATTCAAATTTAACGGCAAGGTGTCTGTCAACAAATCTGGACTGGGCAAAAGTGCAAAAAACACGTATCTGTTTTGTTTTCGTATAATAAACGGTTTTTTTTTGCACCTTTAAATTTACCTGTGGTGACTATAGAATTGCTGTTTTAAGATTTACGTGGATGCTGCGTCAATGAACAAAGCTGGGTGCGCAAAAGTCAAAAAACACGTATCTTTTATGTTTTCGTATAATACACGGTATTTTTTGCACCTTTCAATTCACCTGTGGTGACTATAGAATTGCTGTTTTAAGATTTACGTGGATGCTGCGTCAATGAACAAAGCTGGGTGCGCAAAAGTCAAAGAAAACGTATCTTATGTTTTCGTATGTTACACGGTATTTTTGGCAACAAACAACCCGTGCTGACTACAAGATTGCTGGATTGTAATTTAACTGCAAGGTGGATATATCAACACAGGTGGAAGGGTAAAATTGAAAAATGAACCCTATTTTGAAATGTATACTGATAATAATAGTGGATTTTTGCACCTTACAAAGACCTGCAGTTACTAGAAAAGATGTGTATCCAAAAAAAGTTCAGGCTGTCCAATATCCAGGAAATATTTTTAATTAGCAAACTGTTAATAATTAAAGATATTGCAGTGCAATGTCTACACTAAGTCTTGGTGACCTTATCCAGTGTTCTTTATAGAAGGCTTTTCTGTGTTCCCCGCGGCCCCCGCTCCCCCGTGACTTTACAGCGATAGATGCTGCTTTAAAAATCTTTAGCTAACTACATAAAATCTTCAAATCTCTAATCTAACTAAATTGGAAGGATCACAGTAATAGTAGAGGTTTTCTCTGTGCAGAAATAGACTAATTTCGCTTAGCTGTTTGGCCACAGGCAGAGCGCAGGTCTATTCCTATGAGATGCTGAGAGAAACTAAGGCTGAACAGGAAGGGCTGTTCTATGTAAAACGAGGTCATGTGATTTTTCCAGCCAATCGCAACCATACACATCCCAGTCATGACGTCGCACACACATCTCACCCTGCTCTATTCTGTAATCTGATTTTCTGGCCGCCAAAATGACAGGAAGCGCCGAAAATGGCGCGATCTTAATAGATGATGCACAGATTTTAACCTTAATTATCGCATGATCTGAAAATTTCGATCACCATTAAAACCTTGCCGATTTCAACTTTGTCGATAAAAATCGCTCAACACTACTGAAAATTTGTGCAACCTCACTTTAGAAAATATTGCACTATAATCAGCATACTTAGAAGATGTGCACTTTATCATACAATTAGTTTTTCTCTGTACACTTTTTTTTAACTTATTTATTTATAGAATAGGAAGCCATATGGTTTTCTAATGTACATGCATTTAAAATTCTGTTTCCATGCCTTTCGTATCAGTGCAGTCACCCTGTTTTAACAGTAGAATGGTATAGCCCATAGTTCAGTCATATGTGATCCATCAGGTAACTGAATAGGAATAAACATGACCACCATATACATCATGTGGCCCATGAAATTCAGTTGAAAACATGGCTACATAACATCGAAGGGCTAAGTAAATAAGAATAATGGTGAAAAAATTGTTATATGGTTATTCCAATTTCAATGTGCATTCATTTACTTACACAACTCTGCTGTATGGCTGTTTGCTTCTAGGTGACATTGACATGTTGTTGATAATAAAGTTATCTATAAAAAAGCACAAAGATAAGACAGAGAAGAATGTGAGAGATGTGATTAGACTCTGCGGGAGGTAGTAATACTGGAGAAGTTTTGCTCCTTATTAATCTACTGTTACCTGGATACCAGAGGTTACATGACCTGTGTTGAACCCCTGTGGCTACTATCGCCACCATGCCTCCTGTTTTACCACTTCCCTAGGCAGGAAGTGTTAGAAGAGCCCTCTCTGAACACCCTTCTGTATTGTTCGTAATAACAATCGCATCACCTAGTGTTCAAACACTATAGAAGAAAAAAATATTCCAAATGCCACAATTGTGTTTTTTTGGTCATTTTACTTTCCTAAAAATGTTAATAAAAAGTGATTCAAAAGTTGCATCTATCTCAAAATGTCACCAATAAAAATAAACTTCAACTTGCAAAGAAAAAAAAAAAACTGCACTCAGGTCCAGAAGTGAAAGTACAAAAAAGTCATTGGTCCCAGAAAATAGTGTTGAGTCGCAATTAAAAAAAATAAAAATAATTAGATTTTTTTTTATTGTTCTGAAACATGACGAGAACCATACATATTGTATGTTGCCAGATTTGCATCAATCTTCAGAATACAGATAACGCATCATAAAAACAACACCCCTGCAAATATGGCGCAAGTAAGCTTTTATTCACATTTTGCCCCACTTAGAATTTTTTTGCAGTTCAATGACACCATTAAAAAGTTATGGCTCCTGACAGCCATATTATTGTACATCTAATACAAATATCAGTGGCACACTACAAAACGAAGTAAAACATCAAGGTATATAGGAATTTTTTGAAAATGCATTAGTGCTAAGGAAAATATGAAAAACCTGGGATTCTTAGTTTACAGTTTTGGATCAAGAATTGTTTAAGCTCACCTCATAAAAGCGTCAAGGGGATCCCAGCACAGGTGAGTCCCTAACACTAACATGTTACCTCACTAGGAGTCCATTCAGACTACAACCTCTCAGGGAGTGATAGGAACTTGCTACTGAATTATCCTGCACTGGTTTAAAAGAGGTAAGGGGAGTGCAGCAAGCCAATGAGGTTGCCATCCCTCAAATAGACTACACAAATTAATTAGGTGTGCACATCCATATATTTTGAAAAACGTAAGCATAGGTGCACACTGGTAAGGCAATAGCATACATCTAATACAAATATCAGTGGGCACACTACAAAACTAAGTAAAACATCAAGGTATATAGGAATTTTTTAAAATGCATTACTGCTAAGGAAAATATGAAAAACCTGGGATTCTTAGTTTACCGTTTTTGATCAAGAATTGTTTAAGCTCACCTCCCAAAAGCATCAAGGGGATCCCAGCACAGGTGAGTCCCTAACACTAACATGTTACCTTACCAGGAGTCCATTCAGACTACAACCTCTCAGGGAGTGATAGGAACTTGCTACTGAATTATCCTGCACTGGTTTAAAAGAGGTAAGGGGGTGCAGCAAGCCAATGAGGTTGCCATCCCTCAAATAGACTACACAAATTAATTAGGCTGTGCACATCCATATATTTTGAAAAACGTAAGCATAGGTGCACACTGGTAAGGCAATAGCATACATCTAATACAAATATCAGTGGCACACTACAAAACTAAGTAAAACATCAAGGTATATAGGAATTTTTTGAAAATGCATTACTGCTAAGGAAAATATGAAGAACCTGGGATTCTTAGTTTACAGTTTTTGACCAAGAGTTGTTTAAGCTCACCTCCCAAAAGCGTCAAGGGGATCCCAGCACAGGTGAGTCCCTAACACTAACATGTTACCTCACTAGGAGTCCATTCAGACTACAACCTCTCAGGGAGTGATAGGAACTTGCTACTGAATTATCCTGCACTGGTTTAAAAGAGGTAAGAATCCCAGGTTTTTCATATTTTCCTTAGCAGTAATGCATTTTAAAAAAAATTCCTATATACCTTGATGTTTTACTTAGTTTTGTAGTGTGCCACTGATATTTGTATTAGATGTATGATATTGACTTACCAGTGTGCACCTATGCTTACGTTTTTTGAAATATATGGTTGTGCGCAGCCTAATTAATTTGTTTAGTCTATTTGAGGGATGGCAACCTCATTGGCTTGCTGCACTCCCCTTACCTCTTTTAAACCAGTGCAGGATAATTCAGGAACAAGTTCCTATCACTCCCTGAGAGGTTGTAGTCTGAATGGACGCCTAGTGAGGTAACATGTTAGTGTTAGGGACTCACCTGTGCTGGGATCCCCTTGACCCTTTTGGGAGGTGAGCTTAAACAATTCTTGATCAAAAACTGTAAACTAAGAATCACAGGTTTTTCATATTTTCCTTAGCAGTAATGCATTTTCAAAAAATTCCTATATACGTTGATGTTTTACTTAGTTTTGTAGTGTGCCACTGATATTTGTATTAGATGTATGCTATTGCCTTGCCAGTGTGCACCTGTGCTTACGTTTTTCAAAATATATGGATGTGCACAGCCTAATTAATTTGTGTAGCCATATTATTGTGACTGGTGGTCAGGAAGGGGTTAATGGAGTCTGTCAGAATGATCATGCAGCTCTAACTGTAGGCAACATTACAGGTCAACACAATTCTAATGAGCTAAAGTGCTGCTGCTACTGCTTTTGGACAGTGTCCACTAAGCAGTACCCTCCATCTTCTCTCTCTAGCTGTGCATAGCCAGAGACCTGTTATTTAAAATGAATTATGTTTTAAGAAATATGGCAGCACTTTAAACTTGAAAATATGTCTATTTGATCAGGGGAACTTTTGCACTACCTAATTAGATTCTATTTTACGTGTGTCACATAAATACAGTAGTTGTAGCAAAAGAGTGTAAAAAAAAAGGCTATGCCTTTTTTTCCTTAGCTTAAAATAAGTTAAAGGGGTTTTCCCACCACATAACTGATAAAATGTTTGTTCCTTGAGACTCTTTCCTTCTCTATTGCACTTGCTCAATGACACAGTTTTTGAACAAAGCAGTGGCTAAACTTGTCTATGGGACTGCTTAGATCAGCTGAGTACAGCCCTTGGCTATTTTCATCAGCCCCATAGACTTTGAATGCAGCAATAGTGTGCATGTTTGGGCACTGCTCTAGTTAAAGGAGTGTTCTTAATATAATGATTAGCTTTCAACATGTAGGAAAAGGTAAATGAAGACTATTACCAAATACATTGTTCTTCTGATTTTGTTTTGGTCAGGAGGTAAAGTAGATTTTATCCCCTTTTAAAGTATACAAGTTTATCTGGTTACCAACCACCTCTCTCCACCTCCCTCTCCTCTGTATCTTATCTGATTGATATAAGTTGCTGTCAGTCAGTTAGTTCTGACCACTTTGAGTCACTCCATGCAGAGTTTAATCTCTTGCAACCAAGTTTATTTACCTAGCTACACGAGAAGCTTTTACTCTTTAGAGGACTGTAGTCTTGTGCAGTACATTTTATAAACCATTTCAACTCGTATCACTGTAACAGGAGTAGCTGGGAACAGCAGAGCTGATATGCCAATCACTGCTATAGACCCACCTACAGCCTGACTAGGATGTACAAATCTAAAACTGGCTGTGGCTATGGAAATAAATCCCCTTTAAACACTACGTCACTGCACAAGCTCAGTATGAAATAACAGGGACAACATTTTAGCAATCGGTGGGGGTCCAAGCAGGGGGACGCCCTATGACTTGACATTTATCACCTATCTGCAGGATGTCTATGGTGGGAAAACCCCTGTGATGCCAATGAAAAATAAAGGTTTTTTCTCAGTAAGAGTTATGATTTAAGCAGTTTAAATATTAAAACTAATTAGTTTAAAAAGTAGAAATAAACATTATATTAAAATTACACTGTGCCAGCATTTCAGCAAATCTTGTTGAATTCACAGTGAAAAATATTGTTGTTATATTACTACAAGTCAATAAAATATTTATGATGTTCATCTTATACTGTGATTTATTTTGGAATAAAAAAAAAAAGTAATATAACTTTGTACGTCCACAAATGTTGCTGCATAGCTTTACTTAATAAGCAGATTAAAGTAATTCTTTGTATTTCAGTTGCTTTGATTATATATATATATATATATATATATATAAGTATATATATATATATATATACACATATATATATATATATGACCTACTAACAGGAGCATACTTATTTTAGATCCTGCAGGTATGTGCAACCCACTAGTACCTTAAACTATGACCTTAAAATCGAGTCCAGTTAAAGGGGTTTTCCACCTGGCTGTTTCACAGAGCATGCTTTTCACAGTCAGCTTCTGGCTCCCACTTCCTGTTCAGACTGGTTGTACAGCAGTAATTGACATTTCAACTTTGCTATTCCTTGCTGAGCCTGTTAGAGAGACATTGGTGATGGAGGGGTTTAAACAGCAGGGCACAAGGCTTCAGATTAAAGTTTATCAGTAGGAAAGATAAAAAAGCTCGTGTGCTGCTGATAAGGCACATCAGGGAATGACCAAACCAGTCACTGCTGCTAGAGCAGAGAGAGGTGGTCGATAGCCTAGGAAATCTTCTATAAATGAGCAGGAGACAAGAACTGCACTAACTTTGAAGTGAAGAAAAATAAGAACAGCAAAATATCTGGTAATAATATTTATTACACTTTGCTTACATATTTAACTTCTGACCCACTGCTGATTGCTTTTAACAGCTTAACGCCGAGACCTATTTTATTTTCACGTTCGTTTTCTCCCCGCCTTCCCAGAACCATAACTGTTTTATTTTTTTCATCTACATAGACATATGAGGGCTTTTATTTTGTGTGACAAGATGAACTTTCAATGATATTATTCATATTATCATAGAATATACTGGGAAACCTCAAAAAAATTCTAAGTGGGGCAAAATGTGAACAAAACATACTTGTGCCACATTTGCGGGTGTTTCACTTTTATGGCGTTAAATCTGTGGTAAAAATGATGTGTTATCTGTATTCTACAGGTTGATATGCATCTGCCAAAACCAAACATGTACAGTTTCCTTTATATTTTTGTACCATAAAATTTTTTTCTACTTTTGAAATTTGCGCTGTAGCGCCATTTTCTGCGATCAATAACTTCTTTATATTAACATCTACAGACTTGAGTGAGGGGCATTTTTGCGAGCTGAAATGTACTTTTTATTGCTATCAGTTTGGAATACATGCCAATTTTTGCATTAAATTTATTCCAATTTTTATGGGACATAAAATGACCAAAAAACCCGCAATTTTGGCGTTTTGAATGTCTTTCTTCTACGGTGTTCAGCATACAAGATAAATAATGTTATATTTTAATAGATCGGACTTTTTCAGACCGGGTGATACCAAATATGTGTAACTTTTTATTATTTTATTTTTTTATTTGTAAAATGGCAAAATGGGGGTGAATTGAACTTTTAATATTTTTATTTTTTTACACCATTTTTTTTTAACTGTAATCTTAAGTCCCCCTAGGGTACTGCACCACTAAGGGGCGCAATGTAATACAATGCATTAGGGTGTACAAAGATGGCGGTTTTACTACTTCCTGCCTGGGGCCGGAAGTAGTAAAGTAGAAAACATGTTAGTGATGGAAGCCTGCACAAGGCCTCCAGCTGAAATGTTAACTGATCTGGGCCTCGCGATATCAATGCGAACAGCCTGATCGAAGTGAAGAACAGTGTGTGGCACTGTTTGTCATTGATTAAGATGCCGCAGACTTCTTTGCTACGGTCTAAGGGGTTAAACAGCGCGGGGTGGCGCCGGCATCCTGTAACTGCCGAGTGTTAGCTGCAATTAGTGCTGTGATCCTGCTACAAAGCACTTTACCGGCATAAGGACATACATCCAATGTTGGTAAGGGGTTAAGCATCCAGGAAGAGGCTGTATATTTCCAATAGCTGAGATGTCCATTGGAAAGATGGGAACGGTTTATTATATACATTAGCACACATTATACACAATATACAGGCTTCCTGTTTCCCGACACTGGCAGTAACGTGACGGCTGGGATCTGGGTGTCAACAGATGCTGCTAGGTCTTAGCAGACCCAGATCAGCTCTGTAGTAAGTACAGAGGATTGTTTCCACCTGTATTTCCCCTGTAATTGGGGCATATACACTAGGTCCAGTTGTAAGGGATATCAGACAAAATAATTATGTAAAAAGGTCTTTTTCTGATCTTATGTGGGAGGATGATATATTATGTTGAATAGAAATAATTTAAAAATAAAAACAGAAACATGTACAATAAAATATTCTTAAAAATATTAACAACCCAAAACACAACCTTTGGCAACATCCCAATGACCCTAAAGCTTTATATCACCCATTTATAAATGTCCATGTTCGTGTTTGTTGAAGTGACACAATTACAAAACTTATTTTAGCACCACTTTTTCTATTAAAAAAAAATTAGTTTAAAACTGTGATAAACTGACTTTTTTACTATTTTCCTTTGTTTTACATATATAAAAAAAATTGCATGTAAAAATAACATAAAAATAAAGTGTAAGAGTCTGGCTTGACCGTGATATCACGACTTTTTGTGTTATCTGCTCTCATCTGTAAACAAAGGCCATTGAAAAGCATTTAAAAAGTAGAGATAACATTCTGTGCCGTGATATCATGGTGCAATAGCTGTTCTTTTTAGTTCTGCTACATCTGTATCACAGACACAAAAGCCAAATAAATTAGTAGAATAACCAAGAGCTAAAAATGTTATAACTTATATGTACTAAGAAAAAGGAACATGTGCTTTGTGAGAAAAAGGGGTTAATAGCTGAATCGAGAACTGGCCGATACATGTCACGGGTGCTCCTGCAACCCGCACGTCGTGCTACAGATGAACTCGAACCCCTTGCATCTGTTCCTTACTCACCTCTCTGCGCTGCTTCTTCCATGGACATCTGACTGCCAGCGTGTGTGTCCCACTCTCTAGGGTATGCGCATGCCATCTCAGTGACATTTAAAGGGTCAGTGCACCAGTGTATTTGACCCTTTCCTCCGTCCACTGACCATGTTTGCCAGCTGCCTATCTTGATCTTTCTGCCTATCCCCGACTATGAGTTTGCCTACTGATTCTGTATGACGCTGCATCCCGACAGCCACTGCAAGCAAGTCGCGTCAGGGGTAGCGACCTGGGTGTCTCCCACTGCACGAGTCCAACCTACCTTGGAGCGAGCTCTAGTGAAAACAGAGAGACATCTTAGACTCCGCTTCATGACGTAGCTTACACCGCCGCTTGCAGTGGTCCAGAGGGTCCACCTCCTAGCCGTCTTTACAATACCCTTTAAGCAAATGTTCCTCCTAAAGTCATACTGCTTTTGTCACCACTGAGTATCGCCACTATACTGACATTGGTTCCCTAATTTTCTTTTATGTCCACTTTAGAGACGTCTCTGATCTGACACTGTTGATACTCAAGTATAATCCTAATTGTATGAGGCAGCTATCTGTCCATGACTTGAATTTACGGTAAACTCTGTGGATAGCATAGGAAACTATTTTCTCAAATTACTTCTTTTTAAAGGATTTCAATCAGTTGTGACTTGCAAGAGCTTTGAATATTTAGTTTAGTGTTTAAATGCCTTCTTGCTATTGATTTTTTAATCCTTTCCCCTAATGGATGTGAGAATTGTTTTACCAAAATTACTAATCTTCTCATGTGTTTACTTTTCGTATTATTCATAGAAAAATAGTGAAATAATTTAGCTGTTACAAAATGTGATCATCAATTACCAACATCTTTGATTGTATAAATTAATAGATTGAATGCTTACAGGTGTCAAAGAGTGATGTCATTTCCAATTAAAAAACAAATCAGCACAGAATATTGCTCATTTGACTAGCCCCAGAAGGGTTGTTGCTGATGAGCTGTGAATCACCACTGATATTACTGAAATAACCATTACCCACGTAGAGATAGGTGACTGAAGTGATGCATAATAGTAATGTTAATAATATGACTATCCATACTGCAGGACTACGGGAAATGAAGAAAGCTCTGCTACAAATTCAACCTTCTTACTTCTGCTTCAGTGACAATCAAGTAACTTTATTTAGATCAAGTCTACACTGTATATCTCAGTTTATCAGGTAATTCATTTCAAACACTTTGAATGCTCACATATTGTCCTTTTAAAGTATAGTATTGATTTTATTATCTTTAAAATTGCATGTGTTCAAACAGCAGGTTTAACCTTAGAATAGCAACAAACACTGAAGATCTATGACAGTCAAAGAATATGTAAAAAAAAACTGTCTCCCTATATGTACCTAACCTGCCCCACCTATACAAAATTTTTAAACC
>JAODAL010076008.1:0-13774 GCA_025379985.1 Phyllomedusa bahiana | reverse complement strand
AAATTATACTAAAATACGCGGTTTCATGGGCTTGCCCCCCGTTGTGAGCCGCAAAATCCCCTTTGATACCATACGGCAATTTGCGGGAACCCCACCCGACATTGCAAATGGTACACAAAGTCGGTAAGGGGTTAAAGATCTTGAAAAATCAAGTCACTTTGCAATATTTTCCATTACCGGTCCTACCTTTTCCAATCTCCCTTTTGTATGGGCTGCTCAGCTCCTCGGGTCACTAGCTCAACCTGTTCAATTCTCCTGATAGGCTCCCAGCACTTTTTTGTTAGCAACAGACTTTTTTGATTCTCCTTTATAGGCTGCCACACTGGTTGCATATCTACGCCCGTTTATCTCCCCTAAAGGGCTGCCAGCGCTGGTTGCTATCATAGACCTTTTGATCTCTCCTTTTAAGGCTGACAACTGGTTGTATGCTGCCCTGTTTGATCTCCCCTTATAGGCTGCCAGCACTGGTTGTGTTTAAAACCCCTGTTTAGCTTTTCCTAAAGGGTCCAGCATGGTTCCTTTTGTACAGACCTTTAGACCCTCCCTGACAGGGCCAGCAGGGTTTTGCAAAAGCACAACCTGTTTGACCTCCTATGGCTGCCAGCCTGGTTTGCTTATAGCTAAGCCCTTTAGATTTTCCCCTGATTGGCTCCCAGCATGGTTGCTTAGCACAGCCCGTTCAGCCCTTTATGGGGTGACACACGGGTTGCATAGAAACCCTGTTCTTCTCTCCTGTAGGCTACGCACGGGTTGCATAGTAAACCTTTCAGTCTTCCTATGGGCTCCAGACTGGTTGATATTCAGCTGTTCAATTCCCGATAGGGACCCGGTTTATTTTTCCCAGACTGTTCATCTCTCTGAAGGCTGCCACACTGGTTGCTATAGCTACAGCCCTGTTCAATGTTCCCGAAGGCTGCCAGCATGGTTGCTAAGCTACGACCTGGCTTCTCTGCACCCCTACAAACCCAGTAAACACGCCCCTAAAAATTAAAAATGAAACCAAAAAAAACAGGATGAGTAAGAGTTATCAATGAGGAGACAACCCCTTTAGGGTGACCCAACCCAATGTCCATAAGGCAGGCCCCCCGTCATCAGTGGTGATGGCCCCGTATGAAGTGGGTTTCCCCCGACGAGGGGGGCCATTTATATGCAGAGATGTGACCGTGGTCTGTCAGTGACCCTGATCCAACCCGTACCGGGGGGGTCCTGTACCCAGGTAAGTCACCCTATGGTTTTCGGCGTTTCGCTTGGCTACTTTGATTTTTTCAGCTCCCTCCAAAGATTTTTGATTGGGTTTCAGTTGGAGATGGCTAGGCACCCCAGGCCCTTTTAATGCTTTTACAGAGCTGTGTTAGTTGCCCTTTTGTGTTTCACCCGCGACCCATCTTCAATTCTAACTGAGGGAAGGAGGTTGTTACCCAAAAAATTCGCGAACATGGCCCCATCCATCCTCTCTTCAATACGGTGCAGTTGTTTTGTCCCCTTAGCAAAAAAGCTCCCCCACAGTATGATGTTTCCATCCCCGCATGCTCACGGTTGGGACGCTGTTCTTGAGATTGTGCTCCCCCCCTTTTTCCCCCAAAAATACTGAGGGGAAAATTTAAAACCCAAAAATTTTCTTTTTTGGTCTCATCTGACCCACATGCCCTTTCTTCCGCCTCCTTTTGGATCATCCGGGAAGGTTCACGCTGAACTTCAAATGGCCGGGCCCAATGGCGGGTGTAAAGGGGGGTGGCCCCCTTTTGGATCCCCTCCCGGATTTTAAATATCCATGACTTTGGTTTCCCTGTTACAAAGGGAAAAATTGGTGAGACCGTGGTCCTACTCATTAGGTCATTAAAACCAGGTCCTCCCGTTTTTTTTCTGGGCCCTGATTCCTGCCCTTTTCAAAAATAAAAACCTTACCCCATGGGGCGAGATCTTGCATGGACCCCAATCCCGGGGAAGGGACGGGGACAGACAATTTTGGTTTTTTATTCCGGGTTTTTTTAATAATTTGAAACCAAACCCTTTTTTTCCCTTTCCCCCCGAGCTGCTCCTTTGTCCTGTACCCCACCCCGGGTTTTGGCCCCAGGTTTCTAAAATTTTTTGTCCCGGTGTCCTTGGGACAGCTTTTGATCTCCCAGGGGTGGAGGGGTTTTGGAGTTTTAAATTGAGTCTATGAAAGGGTGTCTTTTATACAGGAACAATTTCCCTAACAGATAAAAATTTAACACAGGAAATGATTTCAGAGTAGGGGGGCCTTTTAAACCCCCTTTCCCGCCGGAAACCCATTTTTGGCCTCTCTGACAGGCCCCTTTTTTTGAAATCGTAGTGTCATTTTTGTGAGTATAATTTTTTTACATTTTAAAACCTTCCCCAAAGTAAATTCAGAAAATTTGTTTTCTCGTGCAAAATTTGGGGCTTTAAGATATTAAAAAATTTTGGGCCCCAAAAAATGCCCTTTTTTTTTGGGAAAAATACAAAAAATCATGAAAAATTTAAAAAAAAGTCCCAAAATTTTAAACTTTTAAAAATTTCTGATGTAAGAAGATATTAATTCCACTCAAAATAGTTTAAAAACTACCCTTTCCATATGTCTTTTTGTGTTTGGCTTTCCTTTTAATTTTAAATGTCTTTTTTTTTTTTTTTAGACTTTGGGGGGCTTAGAAAATTTTATTTAGTAAATTTTAAAAATTTTCAAAAAAATTTTGCAATATACAAAATTTTTAGGGACCATTCCAGTTCAAACGTGATTTTGTTTGACCTGATTTTAGTCCCCCCAATAAATAAACCTCATCTAAGAAACAACCCCCCTAAAGAATTAAAAAAACCAAAATTTTAGGAAAGGGTTTTTTTAACCCATTGGGTTTTTTCACAGGAATTAAAGCAAAGGGAAAAGGTGAATTTAAAAATGTCACTTTTTTTGGCAGTTTTTATAATTTTTTATAAAATTGTTCACAAGAATAGGGTAAATTTTATCGGGGAAAGGAAAATTAAATTGTTTCCCCGGGTTTCGGGCCCCGTTTTCAAAGTTTATCCCCATGGGGCCCTAGTGAAATTTTTTGGGCTAAACCCACAAGCCCCAGAAAAGGGGAGCACCTACGGACTCGGGGGTTCCCCTTTTAAATCCCATTTAAATTTAGGGGCCTTTTAAGGTTTGGGACCCCAAAGGTGCAAAAACTTAAAAAACCTCCCTAAAAAACCCCATTTTGGGAAAAAAAACCCCCCCTTTAAAGGGAATAAACCCAGAGGTGCAGTGAGTAATCGCCCCCACAGGTTTGTCAAAAAAAATTTTTTTTAGCGTTAGGCTTGAAAATGAAAACATTTTTTTTTCCAATCTGAAATTTTTAAGCTAAAAATTTTTTAAAATTTTTTACAAGGAATCCTAAAAAAAAAACCCCCAAAATTGTTTTTACGCAATTTTTTCCCAAATTTGGGCAATACCCTACAGGGGGGGTTTTAAAAAAATGTTTTTTTGGCGAAGGCGGGGGCGCCCAAGGGGGGGGAGCCCCTAAATTGGGTTTTTGGGGAAGGCCGTTTTTGGGTGGGGGCCATGTTGCATTTACAAACCCCCAAAAGTCCAGAACGGGTTAAAACCCCTTCCAGAATTCACCCTTTTTTGGGTTTTCCCAGAAATGCCATAAAATTTTAATTCAAAGGGGTTTGTTTTTGGTTTTTTTTTGGGGGTTTACAGGGGTTAACAAAAATTTTTGTTTTTTGTTTTGGGGCTATAAAAATGAGGGAAAACCATTTTCCCCCCCATTTTTTTTTTGGGCCCCAATTTTTTAACAGCGTTCCCCGGGCAGTATCAAAAGGATACCCTTTATATGGGGGTGGTAAAAATTAAAAATGAAAATAAAATTTTTATATAGTTTTTTTTATGTTTTAATTAAATTTTTTAAAAAAATAAAAATAGGTCTAAAAAAAAATTTTCGTTTTTATTTTTTTTCTTTTCCCTTTAGCCATAACGTTTTCATTTTTCTGTATAGGGGATTGATTAGGGGTTTTTTTTTTTGTGGGATGAGTTGACGTTTTTATTAGTACCATTATGGGGGGCATATCCCTCTTTGATCACTTTTTATTAGGTTTTTTTGGGGAAATTTTGAACAAAATACAGCACCCCCGGGAAAGTTTTTTTTAAATTTTTTTTTTTTAACGGGTTCACCTGCATTTTAAAAAATGAAATAACTATATTACTCGGGGTCGATACGATTACAGCGATACCCAATTTGTATTTTTTTAATGTTTTCCCTGCTTTTAACAATAAAAACACTTTTTATTCAAAAAGGAAAACCTTTTTTGAAATCCCCTGAGTCTGAGAGCCAAAACTTTTTTTTATTTTTTTTGTCCAGACTTTTAAAAGGGCCCTTAGTTTTTTTGCGGGAAGAGTTGAGTTTTTTTGGTGTCTTTTTGGGGGGACAAAATTTTTTTGATCATTTTTTAAAAAAGTTTTTTGGAAGGCAGGGTAAAAAAACTGAAATTTCCTAGTAGTGTTTTTTATTTTTTTTTTAACAGGCTCACCGTGCAGAATCCATGACCATTTAGGCCTTTCCCTTTTGGGTCGATACGAATTACGGCGTTTCCCCTTTATTTATAATTTTTTTTTTTTTGGCATTTTAAAAAAAAAAAAAAAAAAAAAGGTTTTTTTAAATTGTGTTAAATAATTTTATGCATCGCTGTCTTCTGAAACCCATAATTTTTTTTATTTTTCCATATACAGAAACGTGTAGGGATTTTTTTTTGCGGGATGAACTGAATTTTAAATTTGGGTAAAAAAAGTTGGTTTTTAAATATGAGTTTTGTGATCACTTTTTTTTTCCCTTTTTATGAAACTGCGGGATGCACAAAAATCGAAATTTTTGGACTGTTTTTTTTTTTTTTAAGGGCTTTTCCCCAAAAAGGGAAAATTTAAGGGAAGAAAATTTAAATTGGGGGGGCGTTACGCCCCGGGCGATACCAAATCTGGGGGTATTTTAAAATTTAAATTTTTTGATTTTTTTTTGGGGCGTTTTTCGTTTGAAAAGGGGGAAAAGGGGGGTTTGAAAGGTTTTTTAAATTTTTTTTTTTTGTGTTTTTGTTTTATTTTTTTTTCCCACTTTTTACATTTTTTTGTATTTTTTTTTCACTTTTTTTTTCAAACAGCAATCTTAAAATTGTTTTTAGGGAAAGGCCAGTGACAGTACCTACTGGAAAAGTTCGCCATGACAACCCCTTTCCCCCAAATTTCCCAAAAACTTTGGCGGGCTTGTGATTTACTAAATAACCCGGGAAGTCCTTTATTTTTCCCGGGATCAAAGGGGAATGGGTTGCCCCCCATTACTTTTCAGCAGCCCCCGGGGACGGAAAGGAGGAGCTCACTCCTCCTGCCTGCGGCTTTTTTCGCATGCCATGACGGGGTTTGGGGAAATTTGAAGCGGTAACCCCCCCGGGGCCCCGGAGCTCACTCTGGCCGGGGGGGTTGATAACGGGGGGCCCAGCATTTAAATTACCGCTGGCCCCAATTTGGATCGCGTGGTTTCCCCCTAAACCCGCCGATCGCCAGGGGAAGGGAAAGGGTTTAATTCCTTTTGCGGGAATTAAACTTCCCCTAGGCGTTTTGCATACCCCAAAAATTTTGGGGAAAGGGGTTAAAAAAAAAAACAAAAAGGGTTCTGGGAGACCAAAATTTCTTGCGGGTCAGGTTGTGTTCAGATACTTAAATTTAAAGCAAAAAAATTTAAAAATTTTTTAAAAACAGAAAATTTGGGGATTTTCTGGATTTTTTTTTAAAATTTCCGGCCTCTCCCCGGGAAAAAGTAAACCTACGCCCCACTTTTTCAAAACCCTCCCCTTCTTTGTAGGGGGGGAAAATTACTTTTTTTCCCCCTGTATTTGACATTTTTTTTAAAGGGGGTATTCAACAGGGGTTTTTTCTAACCTTTTAGGTCAGCCAAGCTACATACGAGTCCCCAATGTTACAAAATTGAGGGGGGCAAAGGGGCCCGGGCCGTCCTCCCCCTTTTCATTTCAAAGGGGAGTTCCAAAAGATAGCCAGCGCATTTAATTTTTCAGGGGGAACCTACAAAACCCCCTCCTTCTATTTTTGTAAAACGCCCTTTTTGTGGGTAGTTTTTGAGCCGACCAAAGTGTTTGGAAAAAACCGGCCCGCTGGAACCTTTTAAAAAAAAACCCGAAACAAAAACATATGGGGCATCTAGGGATTTTTGGCGCTAAACCGCCATTTTGCCGAAATTGGAAAGCGAGAAGGGCCCTGAATCTAAAAACCCTTTTCTACTGGGGGTTCAAAAGATTTAGCGCTTTCACTACAAAGCAACATTTGGCCAGGTAAACCCCTTTTTAAAGTGCCTAAATTTTCCCAGCATTAATGCCCGGGAAATTTCTAAACTGAACCCTAAAAATTTGTGATTTTTTTTGGGGTTTTAGGCAACCCCTTTCCAGCCCCCCCCCCCAAAATAAAGGCGCATTACAAATGCCGGGTGCCCGTAATACGCCTGAAAATTGGGAATTTTAACCATTTTTTTTTAAAAGGCGAACAAATTCCCCCAAGGGTGTGAACCCGGGCCTAAAGGGGGGAAAAAATTTTGGGGCTTTTTTTTTGAGTTTTTTTTTGGGGAGGAATCACTTTTAAGGTTTTTTTTTTTAAATAAAACCTTTAAACTTTCAAAATGTGGGGATAGGTAACGAACCTTTTTAAAAAATAAAAAAATTAAATAAATAAACCCTTTTGATTTTGTCCTGGTCAGGAAAAAAAGGGGATTTTAACCGCTTTTGGTGCACAAAATTTTTCCCCTCTGGGTTACGTCCATACCCCCTTTCCAAAAATTAGACGTTATGTCTTGATTATTTTAAAACCTTTTAAATTAGTTCAGCTTTGAATATTTACAGTTTTCAAACAAAAAACTTTTAGACTAATGGATTTACTTCACCAGGGGTCGACGTGCAGAGCCCTTTAATCTCTAACAAGATTAGAGGGGTTTCCCTTTGTTTGAAGACTATTTAAAACCACCCCTTGGGAGCTTTTGTAGCTTCGTTTTCTACAGTTTTAAATCTCCTGCATTTTTTGTCACTGTAACCTAGCTATTTGTAAGGAGCTAAAGTGCTAACACGTAAGAACCTCCAAGCCTGACCAGAAAGCGTGAATCTAAAGCTGCTGTGACTTGACAGCTGGGAAAAAACCCCTTTTACATATGTTAGCATACAACAAAGAAAAGGGCAAAACTCAGTCAGTACAGCTCCCTCCGGGCCCTTTGAGTCAAAACCCACATGTACAGTCACTTTTAAAGTTTGGAGGGTATTTAGCTCTGCTTTTTGAGTATATTTGTATGATGGACTCCCGGGGGGGGAAATAAGTTTTAGGGGCTGGGGCTTACGGGAGGGGACTATATGGGGGTTTGCAATCTGATTGCTTTTTTCCCAGGAGCAGACGCGGGCCCGGGAACCTTTGCCCTCGGGGACCCCAAAACAGTAGTTTCCATGATAGGATATGACTGCCACGTGCGTCTCTGCAGATCATTATTTTAAAACGGGTTTCCCCCTCTCCCCTCACAGACATGTATGAAGACCAGCTGCAAAAACACCTAAAGAAGTGCAACTCCAGGGAGAAGCCTCCGCCGGTGCGTATACAACAGTCCAGTCCGCCTCACCTGAAATTTTTGGTGGATGAGAGTCAGTATATTCTCTTGCATAAACCCCCAAGGATATCCCACACTTTAAAAACGTGGGGTTTTAATTGGGGCCCTAGACATCCTGAAAATTTGAGGGGTTTTCTCAGCACATTGATTAGTGTCGAACATGAAGGTACAGGTAAATAAAGACGATTACCAAATACATTGCTGTTTATTTTGTTTCTCTATAGAGGTAGAATAGTTCTATCTTTTTCTTGTTACACAAGCTCCCTAGGTTTCCCCCCAAATCACCTCTCTCCCCCCCCCCGAGCAGTTTTTTTTTGGGATGTTCTCACCCCTGCGTTCTTATCAGCAGCACCGGAGCTTGTTTATCTTTTTTTTTTTTTGCAGGTTTATTATGTGTTCAATGTGAATTCCAGACCTGTGATGGCGGATATAAGTCGGGAGCAGGTACGTCAGACAACGCACTCTCATTAGAGCCAAATAGTAAAGCATGGTAGGCATTTGGGAGACCTCCGGTGCAATCATCCCGTGGGAATTGCAGCGGGGGATTCTTTTCACTGAAATAAACCAAAACCAAAACACGTTATGAAGGGCCTATGTGATGGCCAAAAATTATATTAAAGGGTATATTTCCCCAAACCCAATGTGAGGGCCCATCATCCCCCTTCCGGGGCCCCCCTGCCCCCTGGGACTTCTCCCCCCGGCCCCCGCGCAAAGGGTAACCTCGCCCGGGGGCCCGCCCGCCCCCCGGGGGACCCCCCCTTCCTTCATCTGGCTGCCGGGAACCCCCCCCCGGGGTTTCCCCGTCGGCTCCGGGAAATTTTGGGGGGGGATCCTCTGGTCGGGGCCCCTGGGGCGGGGGCTATCCTTCCGGTGCGGGGGACCCCCTTCCTCCCCCCTTTTCCGGGTTGCGGGGCTTCCTCGTCCGGCTGGGGGCTTTCCCTCGGGCCTTTTTGCCCCCGGGGGCTATCCTGTCCCGGCGGGGGGTTTGCCCGGGGGGGCTTTCCTCCCCCCTCCGGGGGCCCCCCCCGGGGGCGGGACTATCCTCGTCCGGCTGCGCGGGGCTGTCCTCGTCCGGCTGCGCGGGACTGTCCTCCCCGGGGCCTTTCCCCCGGGGCAAGCCTCCCCCCCCGGGATGCCCCCCCGGGGGGGCTAACCCCGTCCGGGGCGCGGGGCTATCCTCGTTCCCCGGGGGATTGCCGCGGGGGCTTCCCCCGGCTGCGCGGGGATCCTCGTCCCGGGTGCGCGGGGCCCCGGGGGTTTTTTTTTTTTTCCCCTTTTCCCCCCCTCGTCCGGCTGCGCGGGCTTTTCCCCGCCGGGTGCGCGGGGGGTTTTCCTTTGGGGGCCGGGGGTGCCCGCCGGGGGCTATCCTGTCCTGAGCGGGGCTATCCCCGTCCGGCTGGCGGGCATCATCCCCATCCCCGGTGCCTTTCTGTTTGTAAAAAATCTTTCACAGTTCCTCATTTCGCCAGACAGGATTACACCGAAAAGGTGACACCAAGTTTGTAAAACAACACAGGCCCACCGCAAAATAGGCGATAGCCACAGCCCCCTTCCCGTACACTGATTTCTTCCAGGTCCAGAGTTTCCCAATATCTCCTATAAAAACAAGGGTCTGCCCTTTCACAGGCCCTAGTGCATGAAGCGCGGTAAAGCACTCTTAGATCTGTTAAAAGCACCAGAAAAAGAGGGCCCGCCTCCAAAAATCCTCACAGAAGACAGAAATAAAAAAAATCTACAACCAGAAAATAAAAACGGCGAAGAAGTGGTGTCTGGTTTTAATTAGTAAAAAAATGTTTTGACATTAAATATTATTCTTATATTTCTAGAATAGATACATCATAGCTGTCTAATGGGTGGGGTCTCATATCTAGGAAAACGGGGCGTCTTTGACCCCCCCTTCTGCCAGGTGAGGGGCAACTGTCTGCTGTATTCAGGTGAAGACTGAGCAGAGATTGGGCTGCAGATATGCAAGTCTCACTCCATTCAAGTCTATGGAAGTTAAAGAAACAGCAGTTTTTCCCAGAATTCCCCTGTTCTTTAGCCCGGTTCCTCTACTAAAAATTTTGGGACCCTATTCACACGGAAAAACATCAAACGGAGACCCGCATCATTGTCTTTAGTGTCAATCTTGTTTTACTTCCAGGTCAGCCCATCCTTCCAAAAAGAAAACGAAAAAGCTGCGGAGGGCGGGTAGGTCACAAACGGTGAGAGAGCCCGTTCCCAATCTTAGGGGGCCCATAAAAGGGGGTATAGCCTCTATACAGGGTCAGAATAACAGGGCACATCATTGGGCTCTATTGGGTCCTATCTGTGAAGGGGTCTTACAGTTTGTATTACACAATCTCTCCTTTCCCAAGAAGATTTAACCCGGCGCATGCTGATGATCTTCTTCAAGTTCTAATGGGATTTTTTTTTCCTATTGGTCGCTGTCCATTTGCCCTATTGGGGCATATGCACGTAATGGCCACTCATTATTCCCTCCATTGAAAGGGTTTTCTCACTACAGAGATTATTTTTCCAACATAAAGGGAATTTAACTGAGAGTATTCTAAATAACCGTCAATACTTTTTACTTTAGTCATGAGATAGAGACATTTTATGTGTCTAAGTCAATGGATTCTATGGTGACCTGGTTCCTGACCAAAATCTTTTTATCTGTTAAGGAAAAAACATGGAAGTGACTCAAAAAGGGGGTGGAGATGGGGGAAAATTTAAATGACTCTCCCAAGGGTTACAAAAAACCCTTTTTTTTCAGTCCTCACAGAACATTCCCTTTTTGTTTTACTGAAGAAAACTCTCCTGTGTTTGTCGGTAATGCTCAGCTAGTTAAAAAAAAAAAATGATCCGTTATAGAACCACCCAGCCTGGGGAAACAGAGCGATGTAAAACTGCTTGTGATTTAGCAAAAACGGGGGTGAAAATTCTTTAATTATCCCCCCTAGGGCCCTTTTTTTCCCATGCTTTTATTTGACAGCAGTCATTTCGATGGGATCATGTTGCTTCAGCCCCGCAAAAAAATGGATAGAGACATGGTTGCCCCAAAATAAAATTTTTGTTATCCGGGTTTTATCATTGTCCCTTTTTTTTTTTTAAAAAAATAACTGGGGTTTTTGTGTCTGTTTTTTCTAATTTATTTATATATGTTTAATTATTTTTTTTAAAAACGTTTTTACCCCTACAAGACTATGAAATTCTTTTTTTACATTATAGCACATAGAAAAAACGTTACTTTCAAGTTAATGCATTCCATTACACTTATGCCCGGGGGCCCCCACTGGGTTCTGTTTGGTAGACCCAGGGGCCATTAATTGGCTTTGCACTGCCATCGGCACCCTGTGCTTGTGTCGCAGGGGTGCCGATGGTTGTCAGAGATGGCTGGGCAGCTATGAGGTTTGCACTAGGGGCCTAAAGAGGCAGGAACAGGACTAGCTCCAAAACCGTCCTTTGCCCGGTTATATATTATACCTGCCATGGGTAAAATATCTGTATCGCACCACGCAGGCGCTACTTATGGCCCAATTTATTGCTAGCGCTTCAGTGGGTAGGTAGAGAACCTTTTTCGGGGGTTTCCGGGACATGAAGAGTTGGGCGTATGCCTTACCCTTTTATACCTCTATTTACAGGTTTAGATCCCCCCCTGCCAGACAAGAAGCTCTGCCACCGGGCATTACATGAGGCTCTGAATGATCCAGCAAATGGAGATTCTGCCACCAAGCATCTCAAGCAACAGGTAGAGACTTTGCTTTTGCACTAGTTTTGTTGAATGTCCTTTTGTCATTTTCATTGAATTAATGGATTTTAGCTATTAGGGTATGTTCACACGGTGCACTCATCAGTGCGGGGGGGCTGTGATTAGAACTTGCTGTGAACAAGGATATATGCAAGCTCCCAGCTCAGGTAAAAGAACAAGCAGCAGTCCTATCGCCTAACCATACACTATCTGCTGTATAGTATATGGCGGCACAGTTCCTGCACATCCTAAGGCTATGTTCACGCGGCGTAATTGCGGCATGTAAAGTACGGCCGCAATTACACCCGAAGCTTTGGGAGTCGCACTAATACGTGCGTACTCGTGCATGGGGAGGGGGGGGCGCAGCCCGCCGGCCCCATTGACATGCATTATTCGCCGCAAGTAATTGACATGTCACTTATCTCCCCGCGCGTACAATACGATCGTATTGTACAAGCGGGGAGAAGAGGCGTAATCCATAGCTCTCTATGAGAATCATGGATTACCATAATTTCAGCGCACATCTCGTCCGTATTAGAGCGCAAATACGCGCCGAAATTACCCCATGTGAACATACCTTTAGAAGCAAAGACCAATGCAGCCGCACATGGAAAGCAATCGGATCAATGCTGTAACCACCTGGTCTGCCCCTAATTGGTCAATATGAGCAGTAACTATATTCATTGTACCTATGTATCTATGACGGTAGGTTACTCAGAACTGCGGGGAGATTTATCAAGATGGTGTTTAATATGCTACTCATGTTTGTGGAGGGAAAAGAGGATGATGTTACCGTCAGAAGGTTTCCTGCCCCCTACTTTTCAAAGGCAACAAATTCTAGCAGAAATACAGCAGATGCCACAATTTCTGAATTTTGTACGTCAAAATAACGGTGCAAATCAAATAATGAATCCCAGGGTTGGTGTAGTTTGCAATATAGTAGTACACTCCCAAGCTGCAGAAATACTACAACTCCCAGCATGCCTCGACAGCCTAGTTCTGCAACTGCTGTGAAATCACTGTACAGGGTGAGCACAAAAGCGGTTCCTGATTGCCCACAGATATACACTAGAATGTAACTTTTTCGGAATTTTATGGGAAAAGTGTAGAAAGATTCTGCAGGAGAGAAAATATTTTTTTCGGCGTGTTTTATTGAAAAATGTTCCCAAAATACCACGAAAGTGTGATAGGTGTGGGTTCCAGCTCTGGGTTCCTCACTAATGGGGAAAAGGGGCCCCCCAAAGCGTTACCAAAGGAGATCTTTGAGTTTGCCCCTCAAATTTTTTTCTTGAAGTTTTGTACGGCCGAAACAACCCACCTGTAGGGGGAACCCTATAGAGAGAAGGGAGAACACAGCGCCCCCCTGTAGGAAACTCCATAGAACAAATAAGAACACAGCGCTCCCCTGTATGGAACCCATAGAACAGAATAGAGAACCAGCCTCCCTGACGGGGAATCCATAGAAAAAAAGGAGAACACACGCTCCCCTGTACGGGAACTCCCATAGAACAGAATGGAGAAACACCCCCCCTTTACGGAACCCCCACAAAAGAATGGAGAAAAAGCGCTCCCCGTACTGGGAACCCCAAAAAAGAAATGGAAAACGCCTCCCCTGTACGGGGGAAACTCCCATAAACAAAAAGGAAAAAACACAGCGCCCCCCCGTACGGGAACCCCAAAAAACAAAAGAGAACACAGCGCCCCCCCTGTACGGGAAACCCATAGAAAAATGGAGAACACACGCTCCCCTTACTGGAACTCCCAAAGCGAATGGAAAAACACAGCGCCCCCCCCTGACGGGAAACCCCCCATAAAAAAAGGAAAAACCAGCCCCCTTTCTGGGAACCCCCATAAAAATGGAAAAAAAACAAAAGCCCCCCCCTAACGAAAATCCCAAAAGGGAAAATGGAGAAACACGCGCCCCCTTTACTGGGAACCCCATAAAAGAATGGAAACACGTCTCCCGACTGGGAACCCCCATAAAACAGAATGGAGGGGGAACAAAAGAATGGTGAACCTTGGGAAAAATTTTCCCAATAGAAAACAAAAGGGAGAACACAGTTTTCCCTTTTGGGGGTTTTTTTAAAATCCCAAAACAAAAATGGGAAAAGGTTTTCTTCTGGGAACCTTGGCCGAATGGAAACCCCCCCAAAAAAAAAAAAACCAAAGGCTCACTGGAAAAATTTTCATTTAGGGAAAAAGGAGAAAAACAGCGCCCCCCTGAGGGAACCTTTCCCAAAAAGAAAATAAAACCAGTAAATTTTCTGAAAAAAAAAAAAACCAAAACAGAAACCCCGGGTTAGACAAAAACAAAAAAAAGGGGCCTTGACCAAAGTTTAAAAAAAACCTAAATAAAACCCCCCAAATTAAAAAGGGGCCTATTTTTTTTTCTAAATACTGGAAATAAAAAATAAAATTCCCCGGAAAAAGG
>JAODAL010076007.1:0-13775 GCA_025379985.1 Phyllomedusa bahiana | reverse complement strand
AGGCAGATGACTCGCAAGCCGGGGTGGCAGTATACAGTGGAATGGGGCAGGGACCCCCTGGGTGTCACTTGTGCAGATGGCCCGCAGCATGCTGATTTTCCTGGCTAGTCACACCGAACAGTCAGCACCGCAGGGGGATCTTCTGGCTTCCACCCTATTGGACCCTCACTACCGGTCCAAAAGGGGGAGCCTTTTTTCCAGCTATTGAGAGGGAGGACAAACTCAAATACTATGGGGAAATCCTCCGGAGTCATTTTGGCCGCTGCCTATGTGCGGCATCGTCCCTCCTCTGACAGGTCTGACCGGGGGTTCTTCAGCGCTCACGTACTACTGCCGGGCTGCTGGGGGGAAGGTGGGGGGGTCGGAGCAGCACCAGCTCCTCAGCAGCAACCTAAGTCTGGAGCCCACTGATGAGCATCTCCTTCACCCGCCTAGTGAGGAAGCAGTTGCCCAGCAGCAGCAGCAGGACCTGGAGCAGACCCTGAACCAACAGGTGTGGGGGCCTACTTGGACAGCATTCTGCCACCCCATTTTAAAGATCCGCTGGACTACTGGGCAGCCAAACGGGAAATGTGGGGAACTGCAACTTGCCAAGTTTTTGCAGTGGAGAAGGGCTGTCCTGCCCGGCTAGTGGGTGTGGCATCAGAGCGGGGTGTTCAGTGTGGCGGGGGCCATCGTTACCCCAAGGAGAAGCCGCTTGTCCACGTGAAATGTGGAATGACTGACCTTTGTCAAGATGAATCAGGCATGGATCGGCCAGGATTTCCACACACCAATGCCTTAGGCGTCAGACTACATCAGCCAAGACGCCTCACCCAAACTGTGAGAAATGAGTCTGGGTTCAAACTACCTGCCTCAGCCACTATTAGATGCGCCAAACCCCGGGCCTGATGCCACACATCTGCTGACAGTTTCTCCATCTGCCCCCAACCAAACTTTACCAGGGACTGGTAAATTTCCACCCACCTCCACACTCTGTCATTGTGCCACTGTCTGGCCTCATGCTTGCGCTGGTGTTGCTTTGGGGCCATGACATCCACACTGTGTCATTGTGCCACTCTCTGACCTGATGCTGGGTTTCTCCTGCCGCCGTCACCTCCCCTCTCGGTCATGGTGCCACTCTGTGGCCTACTCCAGTTTTTTCCACCTCCAGAAAGTCATTTTGCCATGTCTGACCTCATGCTGCTGCTGTGGCTGCTGCCGTGACCTAGACACTGTGTCACTGTGCCACTCTGTGGCCTATTCCTGTTTTTTGCACCTCCAGAATGTCATTGTGCCACTGTCTGACCTCATGCTGCTGCCGCCGTCACCTCCACTCTCTGTCATTGTCCCACTCTGTGGCCTACTCCTGTTTTTGCCACCTCCAGAATGTCATTGTGCCACTGTCTGACCTCCTGCTGCTGTGGCTGCTGCCATGACCTACACACTGTGTCATTTTGCCCACTGTTGACCTCATGCTGCTGCTGTGGGTGCTGCGGTGACCTACTCCGTATGTCATTGTGCCTCGTTCTGACCTCATGCTGCTGATGTGGGTGCTGCCGTGACTACACTCTGTGTCATTGTGCCACTGTCTGACCTCATGCTGCTGCTGTGGCTGGGTGCCCCTGACCTTTCACACTGTGTCATTGTCCCACTCTGTGGCCTATCCTGTTTTTGCACCTCCAGAAAAGTCATTGTACCATGTTGACCTCATGCTGCTGCTGCCGTGACCTACACACTGTGTCATTGTGCCACTGTCTGACCTCATGCTGCTGCTGCTGCTGCTGCTGTTGATGCCGTCAACTCCACACTGTGTCATTGTGCCACTCTTTGGCCTACTCCTGTTTTTGCCACCTCCAGAATGTCATTGTGCCACTGTCTGACCTCATGCTGCTGTGGTTGCTGACGTCACCTCCACACTCTGTCACTGATGTTGCCACCTGAGTCCTCAGCTTGTTTTTTTCCAGCAGTCGCTGCCATGACTTTATCAGGCTACATTCCCCCTTCAATTTTTGGTCAGTTTTGCCCTCTTAAGTGCCCAGGGAATTTTATAGTGAAGTGATTCTAAGAGCGGCGGCAGTCATGTGCGTGTCATACTAAAACACAACATTGTATGAAGAACAAACCAAGCTCCCTCTGCATATTTAAGCATGGCACAACGTTCTACAGCACCCTGCAGGCTCTGTGCAGCCTGGAAATACTGTTTTTTAACGTGATTAGTTCCGAATTAATTCGGAACGAAGTTATTTTTTTGTCGGGAAATTCGGCGAAGTGAGCGAACCGAATTTTGAGAAATTCGCCCATCTCTAATGGAGAGTGTGCAGCAGGGCAGTGCACAGAAAAACAGAATACAAACAGCAGCCAGTCTCCTGACCCAGGAGTACACAGATCAGCACATGCGACCAGTGGCAGCTGAAAGTGTGAGAGAATTCATCTCCTACCTTTGCACCATGGAGAGTACGCAGCCTGGCAGTGCACATAGAAACACCATTATATGCCATCAGAGGCAGACCCCTCTGATACTGTGCCTCTCTCCTGGTGTAGAGCATAAAATGTCCGGCTAACAGCACGGGAAGAAGCTCTGCTGAGTTTGAACTGGAACACAGGCTGAGACATCCCCAGGCCATGGTTGCCCCAGAAACTCTGGGATTCCAGGCAGATAGTAGTGGGGGAATCAGGAGATGCACCAAGGAACTCTTGGGTCTCCACCACAGGAGCCACTGTAGTGTAATAATAAAACCTAGAAATAGTAAAATAATTATAAAAATAATAAGTCTAGCTGGGACAGAAGAAAAAGCAGGTCTGTTCACTGTCTGAGGAGAGCTTATATGGGTGAAGTGGAACCAATTAGTGCTTGAATTAATTGAACCTGATGCTCATTTCTTTTCCTTCTGTCATAGCTGGGTTTAGGAGGATATTAACCCATTGTGTGCTGCCTGAGGACGAAGGGGAACAGCTATTTCCTGGCTGCAGAGAGCCTTTAGGGTGCTGTAGAACATTGTGCCATGCTTAAATATGCAGAGGAATCTTGGTTTGGTCTTCATACAATGCTGTGTTTTAGTATGACACGCATATGACTGCCGCCGCTCTTAGAATCGATTCACTCTAAAATCCCATGTGCACTTACAGGGGCAAAACGGACCAAAAAACTGAAGCAGGAATGAAGCCTGACAAAATCATGGCAGCGCCAGCTGGAAAAAAACAAGCTGAGGGCTTAGAGCCTACGATAGCATCGAACAACACAGTAGTAGGTTACCGGAGCCACCACAGATCGCAGCACAGTAAGGGGACGATGGCAATAGCCACGCCAGGGAGCGGAATCTAAGTAGGTCCCGGTTTTCACCAGAGCCCGCCGCAAAGCGGGAAGGACTTGCTGTGGCGGGAGTCTACCAGGTCGTTACCCCTGATGTGACTTGCTTGCGGTGGCAGCCGAGGTGTAGCGAGGTACAAAATCATAAGGCAAACTCGGAGTCGGGGACAAGCGTAAGGTCAGGACAACCAGCAAGGATTGTGGTCAAGGGACGGAGGCAAGAGGTACGGTACATGGATATGACAGACAAGGCTCAAGGAGGAGGCGGAGGTGGTTTTTCCTGTCTGTAATTTGGACATACGATTCTCATTCTTCATACTGAAGAAGCTCATCCAAAGCCAGTTTTGCAGCATTTGCTTGTAGTTCAGTATTCCAGTTTTGTACTAAATTCCATCACTAATGGCACCGAATGCAAAATAAGCACCTAAAACATTCCCTGTATTTAGGGTCTCCTTCAATTCCATATGCTGCATTTCAACAAATTGGTGTCACGCAGAAACTGGATTCAAACTACCACGTTTATGCTTCATAATAAACTGCGTTGGAACTTTTTTAGGTATTAATGAAGAAGCTGATGGAGGTAGAATTGCCTTGGCCAAAAATGGTTTCGAAACCAAACTGACTACGGAGGATTTCTCTATAGTACTTGAGTTTGTCCTCCCTCTCAACAGCTGGAAAAAATGATCCCATTTTGGACCGGTAGCGAGGGTCCAACAGGGTGGAGAGCCAGAAGTCATCCCTCTGTCGGATGGTGACTATTCGGCTGTCACTAGCCAGGCAAATCAGCTTGCTGCGGGCCATGTGCGCAAGTGATTCTGAGGGACTCCCTGCCTCCATCTCTACTGTATACTCCCACGGTGCTTGGTGGTGCTTGGGGGACAGTAGAACAATGACAGAGTGTGGAGGTCATGGCAGCAGCCACAGCAGCAGCATGAGGTCAGACAGTGGCACAATGACAGAGTGTGGAGGTCACGGCAGCAGCCACAGCAGCAGCATGAGGTCAGACAGTGGCACAATGACACAGTGTGGAGGTGGCACAAACAGGAGTAGGCCACAGAGTGGCACAATCACACAGTATGGAGGTGGCAGCAACATCAAGAGTCCACAGATTGGTACAATGACTGAGTTTGGAGGTCACAGCAGCAGCCACAGCAGCAGCATGAGGTCAGACAGTGGCACAATGACATTCTGGAGGTGGCAAAAACAGGAGTAGGCCACAGAGTGGCACAATGACAGAGTGTGGAGGGCACAGCACCAGCAACAGCAGCAGCAGCATGAGGTCAGAGATTAGCACAATGACACAGTGTTGAGGTCACGGCACCAGCAATAGCAGCAGCAGCATGAGGTCATAGAGTGGAACAATGACAGAGTGTGGAGGTGGGTGGCAATACCAGTCCCTGGTAAAGATGGTGGTAGGCAGATGGAGCAACTGGCAGCGGATGTGTGGCATCAGGCGGTTGGCGGCATCAGAATAGTGACTGAGGCAGGTAGTTTGAATCCAGACTAATCTCTCAAAGTTTTGGTGAGGCGTCATGGCTGATGTAATCTGATGCCTAAGGCATTGGTGTGTGGAAATCCTGGCCGATCCACGCCTGATTCATCTTGACAAAGGTCAGACGTTCCTCATTTCCGGTGGAAAAGAGGGTTCTCCTTGGGGTAATGATGGCCCCCGCCACACTGAGCACCCGCTCTGATGCCAAACTACTGGCCGGGCAGGACAGCTTCTCCACTGCAAACTCGGCAAGTTGCGGCCACACATCCAATTTGGCTGCCCAGTAGTCCAGCGGATCTTTTAACTGGAGTGGCAGAGTGCTGTCCAAGTAGGCCACCACCTGTTGGTTCAGGGTCTGCACCAGGTCCTGCTGCTGACGAGTGCCCTCCTCACTAGGCGGGTGAAGGAAGCTGCTCATCAGCGACTCCAGACTTAGGTTGCTGCTGATGGAGCTTGCACTGCTCCTACCCCTCCCCCCACCTTCCCACAGCAGCTGCGTCAGTGGTACGTGAGTGCTGAGGAAACCCCCGGTCAGACCTGTCAGAGGATGGACGATGCCAAACATAGGTAGCGGCCAACTGACTACACAGGATTTCTCTATAGTATTTGAGTTTGTCCGCCCTCTCAGCAGCTGGGAAAAAGGCTCCCATTTTGGACCAGTAGCGAGGGTCCAATAGGGTGGAGAGCCAGAAGTCATCCCTCTGCCGGATGGTGACTATTCGGCTGTCACTAGCCAGGCAAATCAGCATGCTGCGGCCCATCTGCACAAGTGACACTGAGGGACTCCCTGCCTTCATCTCCACTGTATACTGCTACGGTGCTTGCGGGTCATCTGCCTCGTCTTCCTCATCTACATCTACCTCCTCCAGCTGCTCCTGCTCCTCCTCTCCTGTCACCTGGGTAGAAAATCACTCATTTCACCAGACAATGCTTGTGCTCCAATGTCCTCCTCCTCCAGTTCAGTCCCCACCAGACTCATGTGGCCGCTAGATGTAGTCGCCACGTCTCCAGTCCCCTGCCCAAACAGATTTTTTAGCATCTGTTCCAGGATATGAAGCAGTGGAATGACATTATTCATCCCATAGTCCTGGCGACTGACAAATAATGTGGCCTTCTCAAATGGCCTCAGCAAATGGCAGGTGTCACGCATGAGCTGCCACTGGCTGACATCAAGGTTACACAGGGGAGTACTCCTGTCCGCCTGGATCATCAAAAATCGTTAAGGGCCTTTCTCTGTTCATACAGTCGGTCCAACATGTGCAGGCTGGAATTCCAATGGGTGGAAACATCACATATCAGCGTGTATTGGGGCAGACCGTTCTGCCGCTGCAAATCAAGGAGGGTGTGCCTGGCTTTGTAGGAATGGATGAAGTGCAAGCACAGTTTCCTGGCCATTTTCAGAATCTTCTGAAGATCGGTGGAAGACTTCAGGAACTTTTTCACAACCAGATTGAACACGTGCGCCATGCTTGCCGCATGGACCATCCCTCCTCGGTGCAGCGTGGACACCATGTTCCTCCCATTGTCCGTCAACATGGTTCCGATTTGCAGTTGGCACGGAGAAAGCCACACATCGATTTCTTGCTGCATGACGCGGAGCAGTTCCTCCCCTGTGTGACTTTGCTCGCCGAGGCAAGCCAGGTGTAGAACTGCGTGACACCGCTGTGCCCTACACATGTGGTATGATGGAGCAGCACTTGTGGAGGCTGAGATGGTGGTGGTGGTGGAGGAGGAGGAGACGGCGGACATTGGCGCAGGAGCAGCAGTTTGACAAGGTAGAAGAGAAAGCGCCATCTCCTGTCCAAGTTGTTGGTGTGGCTGGGCAGGAAGCACATTCACCCAGTGGGCCGTAAAGCACATTTACTGGCCCTGACCGTAGTTACAGCTCCACACGTCCGTGCTGCCATGCACCTTGGAACAAACCGATAAACTCAAGGACCGGCCCAACTTCTGTTCTACATATTTGTGAAGGGCTGGTACTGACTTTTTGGAAAATAAATTACGGCTTGAAACCCTCCACCTCGGCTCGGCACAGGCCATTAATTCTCTGAACGGTGCAGAGTCCACCATTTGGAAAGGGAGGGACTGCAGTACCAACAACTTGGACAGGAGCATGGTCAGCTTCTGCAACTTAGGATGGTTGGATGCATACTGTTGTCTCTTTGCAATCGCCTTGTTGAATGACAGCTGGTGCCATGAGTAGCAAGGAGCAAGAGCATCTGGACCGGGAGATGATGGCAAAGAGAAACAGCTCCCTTCTGCAGAGGTGGTGGAGCCTTGACTGGCTGAAATGGCATGCGTGCCACTGGGCGCTGCTGCTGCTGTTGCTGCAGTGGCTGGGTGGACCACCACATCTGAGACACGGTTCTCCCAGGCCACCGGATGGTGATGCTGCATGTGTTGACGCAGGGCCAAGGTGCCTACGTTAGCTCCCTGGCTACGCTTCACTTTCTGCCCACAGGTTCTACATATACCCATATTCAGCTCATACGGTGTCTTAGCAAAGAACTGCCACACCGCCGAGTAGCTGATTTTACCGCCAACGCTCCGCACCGAGTGACTACTACCTCCGCTGCCTCGCTGAGCCCCTGTGCCGCTACTTTCTTGGACCTGCGAAGCTAGTTTTCTACCCAGTGGCCGCTTGGCTCCCGACCTCACACTGCTGCTACCCTGCTGACTCACGGCCACACTACCCACTTGCTTACTGCGCCGCTGCCTGACGCGCAAGCTGATGCCCTCTTCTTCTGACGATGATGAAGCCCTTGCTTCACCCGGCTCCCAAGCGTGGTCGGCTACATCATCGATTATTGTTTGATCTTCACTGCTGTCCTCCTCAACGGTCTTGGTATGCAGAGGCTGACCCCTCACAATATGACCTCCCATGCCACTCTCCACATCCATACTTTGCCGCCTACTGCAAGAAGAATTGGATATTGGCCTCATTTCTTCACTGCCAAGTAGCTGTTGACTGTCCTCCTGAAATTGTTCATCCTCGCTGTATAGTGGCACTGAGCCCAGACCACATACTAGTTCTCTGGCTGAAGGAACCGGATGGGACAGAAGCGGGTTGAGGGCAGGTTAGAGCCGCTGAGCTGTTCCTGGCCCATGCCAACTAAGGCTTGTGTCTGACATTCCCACCGACTCTTGGCTGGGGTTGTCAGATGTCATCTGGGGGGAAGTGGATGACCTATTCAACTAATCAAGAACCCTTGGGTTGCTGTTCAACACACGGCCGCTAGATGACACCGGCAGTTCTGGCCTTACCGAGTGACCCCTGCTGCAACGTCCCCTTACTGTGCTGCGACCTGTGCCTGCTACAGGAATGTTGGTGCCACTTCCACTCGCATATGAAAAGCCTGCCACCTCCCTGTCTGACATACTGTTTGTTCAAAAATTTACAGACTCTGTTTAATGAAGATATCTGTATATGATAAATACACACCCTGTATTTGACTCCAAATGAACCCACTAACAGGCTTGGATAACCCTATGTGGTGTGTTAAAACGCCGTGTATTTTACTGACTACAGAAGCAGAAACACGTTTAATTAACCTTCGGATATAAATTATGCTACAGGAATCAACAGGAAAAATTTTGCCTTTGGAGTTGAAAAACACCGTTTATTTTACTGACTACAATAGCAGAAACACGCTTAATTAACCTTCGGATATAAATTATGCTACAGGAATCAACAGGAAAAATTTTGTCTTTGGCTTTGAAAAACACCGTTTCTTTTACTGACTACAATAGCACAAACACGCTTAATTAACCATTGGATATAAATTGCACAAAAGAAATGAGCAGCAAAAAATTAACTGGTATGTGGCGGTTTAAAACGCCATGTATTTTACTGAATACACAAGCAGAAACACGTGAAATTAACATTTGTAGATACATTATGCTACAGGAAAAATTTCATCTTTGGTGTTGAAAAACACCGTTTCTTTTACTGACTACAATAGCACAAACACGCTTAATTAACCCTTGGATATAAATTGCGCAAAAGAAATAAGCAGCCAAAAAATTAACTGGTATGTGGCATGTTAAAACACCGTGTATTTTACTGACTACAAAAGCAGAAACACGCTTAATTAACCTTCGGATATAAATTATGCTACAGGAATCAACAGGAAAAATTTCATCTTTGGCATTGAAAAACACGATTTCTTTTACTGACTACAATAGCAAAAACACGCTTAATTAACCCTTGGATATAAATTGCACTACAGAAATGAGCAGCAAAAAGTTTACTTGTATGTGGCATGTTAAAACACCGTGTATTTTACTGACTACAAAAGCAGAAACACGCTTAATTAACCTTCGGATATAAATTATGCTACAGGAATCAACAGGAAAAATTTTGTCTTTGGCTTTGAAAAACATCGTTTCTTTAACTGACTACAATAGCACAAACACGCTTAATTAACCATTGGATATAAATTGCACAAAAGAAATGAGCAGCACAAAATTAACTGGTATGTGGCGTGTTAAAACGCCATGTATTTTACTGACTACAAAAGCAGAAACACGCGTAATTAACCTTTGGATATAAATTATGCTACAGGAAAAATTTCATCTTTGGTGTTGAAAAACACCGTTTCTTTTACTGACTACAATAGCACAAACACGCTTAATTAACCCTTGGATATAAATTGCGCAAAAGAAATGAGCAGCAAAAAATGTACTTGTATGTGGCATGTTAAAAACACCGTGTATTTTACTGACTACAAAGCAGAAACACGCTTAATTAACCTTCGTATATATAAATTATGCACAGGAATCAACAGGAAAAATTTCATCTTGGCTTTGAAAAAATACTGTTTACTTTTACTGACTACCATAGCAAAAACACGCGTAATTAACCCTTGGATATAAATTGCACAAAAGAAATGAGCAGCAAAAAGTTTACTTGTATGTGGCATGTTAAAACACCGTGTATTTTACTGACTACAAAAGCAGAAACATGCTTAATTAACCTTCGTATATAAATTATGCTACAGGAATCAACAGGAAAAATTTCATCTTTGGCTTTGAAAAACACTGTTTCTTTTACTGACTACCATAGCAAAAACCGCTTAATTAACCCTTGGATATAAATTGCACAAAAGAAATGAGCAGCAAAAAATTAACAGGTATGTGGCGTGTTAAAACGCCGTGTATTTTACTGACTACAAAAGCAGAAACACGCGTAATTAACCTTTGGATATAAATTGCGCAAAAGAAATGAGCAGCAAAAAATTAACTGGTATGTGGCGTGTTAACACATTGTGTATTTTACTGACTACAAAAGCAGAAACATGCTTAATTAACCTTCGGATATAAATTATGCTACAGGAAAAATTTCGTCTTTGGCGTTGAAAAACACTGTTTCTTTTACTGACTACAATAGCCCAAACATGCTTAATTAACCCTTGGACATAAATTGCGCAAAAGAAATGAGCAGCAAAAAATTAACTGGTATGTGGCATGTTAAAACGGCGTGTATTTTACTGACTACAAAAGCAGAAACAGGCTTAATTAACCTTCGGATACAAATTATGCTACAGGAAAAATTTCGTCTTTGGCGTTGAAAAACACCATTTATTTTAACGACTACAATAGCATAAACACGCTTAATTAACCCTTATATATAAATTGCGCAAAAGAAATGAGCAGCCAAAAATTAACTGGTATGTGGCGTGTTAAAACGTTGTTTCTTTTACTGACTACAAAAGCAGAAACACGCTTAATTAACCTTCGGATATAAATTATGCTACAGGTATCAACAGGAAAAATTTCGTCTTTGGCGTTGAAAAACACCGTTTATTTTACTGACTACAGAAGTAGAAACACGCTTAATTAACCTTCGGATATAAATTATGCTACAGGAATCAACAGGAAAAATTTCGTCTTTGGCGTTTCTTTTACTGACTGCAATAGCACAAACATGCTTAAGTAACCCTTGGATATAAATTGCACAAAAGAAATGAGCAGCAAAAAATTAACTGGTATGTGGCTTGTAAAAACGCTGTTTCTTTTACTGAGTACAAAAGCAAAGCTTAGACAATCCTTGGATATTCAATGTGCTCCAGAACTGACCAGATAGCATTAACATTTATATGCAGCAGAATTGAACCCACACTGGACTTCAATTCCAATACCCCACAAAATCAAAATTAGAACGGAAGAGAAGCAGTCTCTGAGACAAGCTGTGACACTCCCCCAAAAATCGCTGTATAAAAGTTAGTTCTTTAGTGTGAGATCTCAGCATCAGCAGCTTCACTACACAGCACAGTGAGAGCAGTGTGAACTGCCAGCGTCGCTTTCCGGACTTATATGGTGCAGTGACGTCACAGAATCTCGCCGGTCTGTGATTGGCTTCATCTCTGCACATGTCATTGAGGGTCCTCCTTTCTTCCGTCCAGACTTCTTTTCCCCATGTAGCGCCATGTGCTCGCAGCCATTTTATCAATTAAAAACACGCTTCATTCCCGCAAATTACCCCAAACTTCGACTTCGTTCAGAACCGAAGTTTTCCTGAAATTCTAAACGAAGTCCACTGCGTTATAATTAATTCACTCATCTCTAGTGGTCAGCCATCATGTGCCCCCATGCCAGCCATGCAGCTACTCACAAGTTAAATGGATTGTTGCGTGGCCTGGCCCTGGGGTACCGGATGGCTGACTGACCAAATGCAGTTGTTACTTGAGTTGTTGTTTGCCCTGGTGACATGCTGACCATGACTCATATAACCTCTCCATCATGTAGTCAGCCATCCTGACCCATGTCCCCAGAGCTTCTCTTATCATATAGTAACTGCCATGTGGTTGAGCCACATACAGTTACTATGTGATAAGAGAGGCCCTGGAGACAGTGACACAGGTCAGAGTGGCTGACTGACCACTTGCAGTTGTTATATGATACAGCCATGTCACTGTCTACCACCAATATGGCCATGTCACTGTCCCACACTCATATGGCCATGTCACAGTGACATGGCCAAATGAGTGGGGGAAAGAGAAATGTCCAAATGAGTTGTAGGCAATGACATCAAGTTACTGTTTCACCCACCCATATGGTCGTGTTACTGTCTGGGGCTCAGTCTCTACCTTATGTGCTACTCTGCCTGCTGCTCTTCTGTACTGTAATGGTGGGCATATACTGTGGGGGACTTTGGGCTGGGGCAGAAATGGGACCTTGTTTTTTTTTAACTAGTGGCCATGGGGTGGCACTAAATCTACATTTCCCAGCTGAGGAGAGTAACCGCTAGCTGCAGGAAAGTGTCACCTTTCACTGTGTACCGTGCCTGCGCTTTACTCTTCATAGCGCTGGCAGGGCGGCGTGGAGGTCAGATAGAGCAGTGGCCAAACTACAGCGATGCTCTGAACTTCTATATTCAGCCCAGTTCCTTCCTGCCTGAGCTGTGAAGAATAAAGCACAGGCACATCACAGCAAAAGCCACATCAGGCCACAGATGAAGCTCTAGCCTGGCCCCTGCTGACTGCACGGCAGACCAACAAACCTCACTGGGTGTATTCACTGCCATTGTGTAGGATAGGCAGCTGACCGGGCGGGATACCTGCCCAATGGAAAAGATGACCCTGGCTTGTGCTGGGTTTAAGAACTATGTACCATTCACTTGAAATGTTAATCATATTTGACATAAAAAGCAGAGCATGTGTAGGAGTATAAACCTAACAAGTAGTGTTATGCCTAAGATTTGGATCAATATCAAATGTGACACGGATTCAAGTTACATATTTCAAGTTGGCCCAAGTTAAATTTAGGATGAGGATTTTGGCATTTACTAATATTTAACCTCTTACAAACACAGCCAGTTTTGACCTTCCTGACACAGACACATTTTTGAAATCTGACAAGTGTCATTTTACGTGGAAATAACATTTTAAGACTTTTACAAATTGTGGCAGAGTGACTTTGGGTAGTCACATGTTTCTGCCACTAGGTGGAGCACAGCAGGATACCTGCTGCAGACGTGTCACCGAAAACCTGGTTTCAGAGGGAGAAGGAAACTATTTGGTGTCAGTAGCCATACGGTACTGACACATGTAGCTAGCATGGCTGCTATGTGGCCAAGTATGGGTTTCCTTTCCGGAACAGTCATAGTATTGGGTGGGAGGCCGTTCCCATGTTCCAGTCTTACTAGGCCTAATAAAAGGCCTGTATTCCAGATGTCCAGGGGGTGTGGCCATCTGCCTGACGCTGGGAGCGACAGAGGAGCCGAGGAGGTTTTTGCTTCAGGAGGCTTGATGGAAGCCTAGAGCATACAGTCTGTACGGTATTCGTGGGATCTGGATGGTAGGTCCAGGCCACAGGTTAGTAAGGGACTAAATAAATATATACTGTGTGGTCCAAGTGCCGTACTGTCTGGGTGCACTATGGCGACCCTTTGGTCCTTGTTTGGGTTTATTGGATGTTGCCAAAAGGGTCTCCATAGTGCACCCAGACAGATCCGACCAGAACCCGGTAAGACTGTTGACACCTGCTATGGAACAGCCAACCATGTACTGGAGGTATGTGAGGACCTCCAAGTTGAATTTATGCTGGGCAGAGACATTCACGATTTCTGGCAGTTGTGGGAGACGGCGAGCGTGCCAGGCAAAGCAGGTGGCTTTTCCTGGGAAGCACCTCCAGCAGAGTGTGCAGTGCCGCTGCCTGAGAGAGAGGAGCCACAGTCATCCCCTCTAAAGGCCTCTGAAATTACGGTGGCCAGAGACTCACTGTCTGATGTTCTAAATAGGGGCCCAGAGTTGCTACCAGGCCGGAGAAGAGTCCCAAAAACGTGAGATGTAATTATGTCTAAGGGACTGTTATTTGTGATGGACTAGAAAAATCTGAGGACCACTATATTTTGCTGTGTTTCTGGGGGAGTGTGGTCCCAATGTGTTTCGATAACTATAACTTATCTCCCATCCAGAGCACAAGAAGGGGACCTGTGTCACTGAGTTAGCTCTACCCAAGGCAGAGTGGTAACTGGATGCTAAAGACACTTTA
>JAODAL010076006.1:0-13776 GCA_025379985.1 Phyllomedusa bahiana | reverse complement strand
TGTTTAAATAATTTTGCATACAAAGGGCGGCATGTATGAACGGGGTTGTGCTAGAAGTCTGGCGTATTTTCAGTCCGACATCAGGCGTAACCCCGTTCGCAATAGTTAAAAGCCTCCTGTACGCCTGTATCAGGCACATTACAGAGCGCCCGCAGCACTTTGTAATGCACCTGATTTTGGGGGGCGTGTGGGAGGTGGGGTGTATTGGAACCGTATGAAGCTACATATTTATAGCTTTGTTACGGCAATTCTAGGCGCATTACTGCTGGAATAGGTAAACCATTTTCAAAGTGGTTTACCTGAGTCAGAAATGTTGTCTTAGCACTAGAATGCACCTGATTTATTACCCGCAGTAGAGCGAGTTCATAAATCAGGCACATTCTATACTATTATTATGCACATAAAAATTGACATTTAAATGCCAAAATTCATACATGCCGCCCAAAATGTTAGTTTCTGTTTGTCATTTACAACATTGGGGTCACCTTGCCATGGTAGGTGGGCATTTACAGTTTTGATCAAAAATGTACATTAAGAACCTCAAATTTTTTCATATATTCCTTAGTAGCAGAAATACTGTTCCAAAAAATTCTTATGTCCTTTTTGACTGTTTTTCGTGACTTATAGAGTGCTACTGATATTGTATTGTGTTTGCATAGCTTTTGACTGCCACTACAGTGTGCACCTATATGTTTATTTTTCAAAACGGATGTGCTAACCAGATTTTGTTTTTTGACTGTCTGTATGGGGAGGTAGCTAGTTCCCATTTGGCTTAAGTACTCCACCCACCTGCACAGGTTTTTAAAACAGATCAGGATTCTAACCCTGAAATGTGGAGGTCTGAACAGACACCAGGAGAGGTAATATGCAGTGTAGGTTCCCACCTGAATTGGGGTCACCTTGCCGTGGTAGGTGGGCATTTACAGTTTTGATCAAAAATGTACACTAAGAACCTCAAATCTTTTCATAAATTCGTTAGTAGTAGCAATGCTGTTCCAAAAAAATCTTATGTCCTTTTTGACTGTTTTTAGTGCCTTATAGAGTGCTACTGATATTGTATTGTGTTTGCATCATTTACAACATTAACCGTCTTTTTAAAGCTAACATACGAGTTGTTAATGTCCTAAATGTGATGTTCCTTCAGCTGGTTTTATATGTTGTGATTCAGTTATTACATGTCATCTTTTTAGGGCTTGATATTGGCCAAAATTACAATTATACAGCCACATGGCACTGTCATGGCAAAGTAATGATGTGGCTGAGAATCATGGGGTGAAGCTGCATATGTGTTTTTTTTATATTGATTATTAAATGACTGCACTAATTTGAGCAGCAGTACTAGGCAATGCTGCCCTATGCAGAAAGCCTCTATGCCTGCATAAGAAATCCTTCTCCTGGGGTACTTGGACCCCACTTGTCAAATATTAATAGCTAGCAAGCAAACCCTTAGTAATTTGGATTTTGGTGTTTGCTATGATATTAAGAATTTAACACTCTGTAATTGAATATATATTTATATATTGTGTAAAAAGTTGTCGTATATGATTTACATGGCTTTAAGTATCAATATACTCTAGACTTGTATTGGTCCTTGGCTAAGACTAATAACCACTGACAAGCTTAGAGTTATGTGCAATTACAGTACCTTTGGTTATAGCACTGGGGGACAAGTATCTTTCTCTTTACAAGATCTTTGGGAGCAGAGTCAGAGCATATAGAACTCAATTCTCTTCACAGCCTGAGGACAGGCACACAGAGAGGGTTGATTGTATCGTGTAGCAACGTAACATTACAGAATGAAGAACTAAAGTACTTAAAAATCTAAGTGTTCCTTCTGTGATCCTAGGTTTTTTGCCAAATGGAGCTGAAAAAAGCATAATATAGCCATACGCAATAACTAGAATAATGTAAAGAAATGTGCTACTCTGAACATAAATTTAGAGAACAAATTATCAAGAAAACTGTAGACTCCATCAAAGGAGAACATAAACCTAAACTGCAGTGTATACATCATTCCATGTATGCATCAGGAGATGTCCTTAATTTGACGGTTAAACATACTAAATCTTGCAAAAAATGTAATGCCTTTGGAGTTACCTATATTTTTGCTTTGGTTACCAATAAAATATGGCCTGATTGTCATTTAATTTACAATTATAGACAAACACAATCTAACCATGCTAATAAACACACACACAATTGTATTGTTCATGTCTTTTATTGAGCCCAATGAGTAAACATCACACTGTATGGAGAAAACGTAACTGTACATCCTGCTTTAGCAACAAAAACCTGTATAAGAATGTATTACATTATAAAGTGTGATATATTCCCAAGTACTGTTAATTTATGCAATAAAAGTTATAATACTAAATACTATTGAAATGAAAACTAGAGATTTGATAGAGAAATAACTAAATTGGCTATAAAAAAAATAACTAAAAATAATTGAATTTAAAATGTACCTGATCTGTCAGCTTCTCAAGATTATAGTTCATGTTCACATGGTACAAGAGGAGTAAGAATAATTTTGGTCATAATATAGCTTGTATAAGGTTAGTGGCCATTTAAGTGTCCCTATAAATATGTGTAGCTATATTGGCTGTAAAAGAAATCCACTGGATTCACTACTCTCACTAAGGACAAATAAAATCCTTTCTCAAGACTTGGCAAATTTCTAACTAAAATTGAGGACACTGAAAGATTAACAGTAGTGTTCTGTGTTTTTATGATTTTTTGGGATTTTTATGTTGTAATAGAAATATAACAATTAAACAGTTTCAATTTTCTGCTTGGTGTGGGTTTATAGATATTGTGATACCAAAATTAATTGTTACTTAAGCCACTCATCTGGATAGGAATATATTTAAATCCTTTACATTTATCCAAGGACCTTTATTATAGCATATATAAAAAACATCCGAATAGTAATATACTGGTATTCCTAACATTAAATATGATTTCATTAGCTGCAATAGACTGCTTGCTAGGTTGCCAGACTTATGTATTGTAGACATAATAAAAATCTATGAAGCAAAAAAGCAAGTAAAATTAAATTACTTAGAGAATAATCACAGATTTTCTGATGCTAATTAAACATTACAGAAATTACACGAGTGAACTTTCTCCTGGAGCTACTTTCTGGATTTTTTTTTTTAACTAAACGAGTGAAGTAAGACAGCAGTAGTGTGTGCCAAGTTGACACTATTAAAAATGACCACCTAAGGCCGTGTTCACATGGCTTATTCCCGACGGATTTGTGAGCCGTATTGAGCTCACAAATCCGCCGTGAATAAGGGCGGGATGGGGGCGGGGCCGAGCGCGGCGGGGGGCGCCGCACCCGGCCCCATAGACAATGCATTGTTTACCGGTTCCGCCCGTAAAATAATGTGCATGTCACTTTCTCCCCCCGCGGGGGATTCGCCGAGCGGGGAGGAGCGACGGAATCCACTGTTCTCTATGAGAGCAGTGGATTACCTTTAATTGCTCCCGCGATTGGCGCCGTACTGCGGCGCAAATCCGGCGCGCAGTACGGCGCCAATCCGCGGCAGAATAAGCCGTGTGAACGAGGCCTAAAAGGCAACTAGAATATGTGTTAAACAAATTAGCAAAACTAAAAAGAAGAAAAAAAACACTATGGTTTATTACAGAAGTACTATAGTAAAAGAAATGCAGTTTGCATAAAGAGGTATAAAGTGTAGCTGACAGAGAAATTTATAAAATTCGACAGAAGAAGGTGACTCATAGTATTTATGCTAAAGGTGGTGGATATAGCCTGACTATCTAAATTGCATATGCAGTGAAAACAGTTATTTGATGGAAAAGCCAAAATGGTAAATACTAGAATGTAGAAATGTACAACAAAAGTCAAAATGACATGATATGGCATCTAGGCAAAATAATTACAATAAGCCATGAACCTAGTGTCTAGAATTTATCCAGTCTGATCAAAGAAGAGATGTTTTATTACAATTGGAAGGAGAGGCTGCCAACTTGATTTCACACAAGCAGTTATAATTGACCCTTCTAATTACTTCTGATATGGGAGGGACTATAGGCTCCTTCCAGTGTAGGGCCATAGAGGTTCCGATGGCAATTAAAATGTGGAAGAAATTGTTCGGAATGAGGGTGGGATGTTGTATAAGCCATTGTTGAGAACTGCTAACTTTGGGGTAATGTCCCATTTGAATTTAGTAACGTCGAGAAAGAAGTCAGACACTGAAGTCCAAAAGTTTTGAAGAAGTGGGCAACCACACCAAGCATGAAGCATGCTTCCCTGTTGACCACACTGTTTCCAACACAAATCAGAATCCCAAGGTAACATATGAGCTATGTGAGTTGAGGGAAAAAACCATCTAAGATAGAGTTTCTGCATGGTCTCTTTATGGTTTAGGCAACAGAAGAGCTTAGAGGGGCTGTAATGGCTTTAACCCCTTCCCTGACATTGGACATATGCATACGCCCTAGCGGGAAGTGCGTTCCCGCAAATGGACGTATGCATACGTCCTGGCCATCGTGCGGTCTTGCGGGCGAGCCGCGCACGATCGCGACATGGGACCAGCGGGTGATTAACGGGTTAGCTCCGGCCACGGATGATTAACTCTTCATTACCGCAACCTGTCATGGTTGCGATAATGAAGCCGCAGGCAGGAGCAGGGAGCCTGATGGTCCCGGGAAGTGAACGGCACTTCCCGGGATCATCTTTGACGTCACCATGCCCGCAATGCATTGTGGGCATGGTGACAGGCAGTTGTCATGGGGACCATACACAGTAAATAGTACTGGGCCCGCCTCTAACAGAAATCTGATGATTGCTGTTAGAAGAAAAAGTAAAAAAAAGTGTAAAAAAGTAAAAATAAATGTTAAAAGTGAAAAAAAGTAAAACACAAAACAAAAAATAAAATAAAAACACATACACCGCCGCCTTTTCCCCTTTTACAAAGGCCAATCGCCCCCCAAAAGATCAAAAATAAATAAAGTACCCATATTTGGTATTGACGCATGCATAACGACCTGCCCTATAAATCTGTCACATTAATTAACCCGCACGGTGAACACCGTAAAAAAAAACAAAAAAAAAAAACTGTCACAGAATTACGTTTTTTGTTCATCCCGTAGCACATAAATTGGAATAAAAAGCGATCAAAAATTCATATAAACTCCAAAGTTGTACCAATTAAAACCTCTGTTCGACCCACAAAAAACATGGCCTTACACAGCTCTGTATACGGAAAAATAAAAAAGTTATGGCTCTCAGAAGACAGCGATGCATAAATATTGTTTTACACAATAAAACTTTTTTTTTTAAAGTGCTTCAAAATAAAAAAACTATATAAATTGGGTATCACCGTAATCGTATTGACCCAGAGAGTAAATCTAACTCATCACGGATACTGTGCAATGAGCGCTGTTAAAAATAAAAATAAAAAACACTATAGATTCCCAGAAATTTTCTTCACCCTTCCTTCCAAAAAATGGATTTAAAACTGATGAAAAAGTTTTGTGACCCAAAAATACCAATAAAAACGTCAACTCATCCCACAAAAAACAAGACCCAACACAGCTCCGTAGACCGAAAAATAAAAAAGTTATGGCTCTCAGACTATGGCGATACAAAAACGTGTTTTCCTTTTTGAATAAAAGTGTTTTTTATTGTGTAAAAGCAGTAAAACCTATAAAAAAAATACAAATTGGGTATCGTTTTAATCGTATCGACCTGCTGAGTAAAACTAGCATGTCATTTATACCGCACGGTGAATGCTGTAAAAAATAAAAATAAAAAACTTTAATAAAAAGGGATCAAAGCGTCATATGCACTCCATAATGGTACTAATAAAAACGTCATCTCATCTCGCAAAAAACAAGCCCATAATAAGCTCCATGCACAGAAAAATAAAAAAGTTATGGCTGTCAGAATAGGACAACATAAAAACGCAATTTCTTATAGACCTAATTCTATTGTGTAAAATTAATAAAAAATAAAAAAAACTATATAAAATTTATATCATTGCAATTGTACCGACCCCCACAGTAAAGTTTTTCCATTTATCCCCTACGGCGAACACTGTAAAAATTTAAGCCCAAAAAACAATGGCGGAATTGCGTTTTTCACCCCATTTTCATAGCGCAATACTAAAAAATACTATGGACCACCTGTACACCTAAAATGCACAAAAGCCAAAATGGAGCGACTTCTGGAAGGTTTCTCCTGTTCTGGTACTTTGGGAGCTTTGCAAATGCGACATGACCCCACCAAACTGCGTTCAAAGCAAAATAGCCTCCCTCCTTTGTACCCCTGCCATGCGCCAAACAGCAAATTTACACCCACATTTAGGTATTGCCGAACTTGGATGAAATTGCTTACAAATTTTGATGTTTTTTTTACAGGTTTCTTGCAAAATTCCCCATTTTCAGCTAAATTGCGACTTTGGAAAAAAAATATTTATTTTCCAGCCTAACGCTAAAAATTTTGTGAAACACCTTGGGGGGTTAATATATCACTACACCTCTGGAATATTCCTAAGGGGCGGTTCTCCATATGGGGTCTTTTTAGGTGTGTTTATTAAGCTTTAGCTCCTTAGGTTGTCCTCAAAACCTGAAATGGCTCCTAAAAAAAAGGGTAATCAAAATGAGACCCCAAAGTCCGGTAGGTGCGTCTCCTATTCTGGGCTTGTGGTTGAGCCAAATAGTGCATAGGGCCACATATGGGATATCTCTGAAAACAGCAGAATCTGGGAATCAAAATGAAGTTGCATTTCCCTGATCACATCTACGAGTTCTTGTAAATAATGGCTGAAAATTGAAAAATCTGCAAAAAAAAGGAAATTTTTTAAACTTCACCTCCACTTTGCTTTAAATTCCTGTGAAACACCTAATGGGCCCAATAAACTTCCTACATGCTTTTTGAATACTTTAAAGGGGTGTAGTTTCTTAGATGAGGTCATTTATGGGGGTATCTATCATACAGGCCAACCAAAATAACGTTAGAACTGGACTGGTCCCTACAAAATATGTATATTGAAAATTCTAATATATTTAAGACATTTAGAAAAAAAGATGCCAACCTACAGTAGACATATGGTAGATGCTAGTTATAAGCTATTTTGAGTGAATTAACTATCTGTCTTACACGCAGAAATTTTTGAAGTTTGAAAATGGAAAAATTTTTTTAATTTTCACGATACTTTGTTATTTTTCACAAATAAACAAGGACTTTTTGAATCAAAATTTCTTACTATCTTAAAGCACAATGTGTCACAAGAAAACAATCTCTGAATCACATTTATAGGTTAAAGTGTCAAAAAGTTATTCTCACATAAAGTGATACATGGCAGAAAAATGGGGTTCTGTCAGAGAGGCCAAAACTGGCTCCGGCGGTAAGGGGTTAAAAAAATCGGAAAGAAGAAATTGCCAACCAAACTCCCTTTCCCATTTTATAATAGTAGAAAGTTTGGAATCATCAGAAAGTTAGGTTAACATATTGTAAACTAGCGTCAGAGCTTTTTCAATGCCTTTTTTCCTGTATATGTAATTATGGAAGTCTGAAAACTGAACTGTCTAAGTTGGAGGTATTCGAAAAAATGTATGCGTGATAGGGAGTACATGGCAAATAAAGAAGTAAAGGTCTGCAGCACTTGATCTTGATATAGTTGGCTCACATTCTGTAGATTCAATTGTTGCCATGAGTCAAAAGAAAGGAGGTCGTTCCAACTTCTCATGGAAGTAATAGGGGTGTTTTCTGTCGTTATATGTATCCAATTATTTGGCAGTATCTAGGAAGCCAACACTTTAAAGAGATCTGAAATAGATCTGAGAGAAGTAGAGGGCAATGGGGCACCTATAAGTGAAGCCTTAAGATGATGGCTAACCATACAGGGTGTGAAGGATGTGGACTCCAATTGGGCCCAGGTATTGGAATCTGAATCGTGCCAAAACAAGGCCTGATCTAGCAGGATTGCGATATTGTAGTATAGTAGGTTTGGAACCGACATTCTGCCTTTTTTGTGGCTACAATATAAAAGAGATCGCTTTATCCTGGCCTTCCTCTTTTTCCAGAGGAAGGAGGAAAAGAAACATTGATATTTTTGAAAAATTAGATAGGGTATTAGATAAGGTATAGCTCTAAAAATGTACATAAATTTGGGGAGAAGTGTAATTTTAAGAACATTTATTCTGGCAATCCACGAAAGGTTAAGAAAAGAAAAGCGCATAGTTTCAACCACCAAAGTTAGAATTAATAGCAGTAGTAGGAGATGTACTGACTTTAATTCCTAGGTAACTGGCAGAATTATCCAACCAAATGAAGCTAAACTCTCTGAGTTTATGAGTCTAACTAGTAGGTTTGGTAATAGGGAAGATGGAAGATTTTTTTTTATTCAATTTACAAAAGGATAATGATGAAAATAACTAAAATATTCAGGATAGATGAAACTGAGTTGTAAGGTTCAGTCATAATTAACATAACGTCATCCACGTATAGACTTACTTTGTGATGACTACCTTTAACCGAAATGTGTGGGTCATTTCTGATACATTCCGCCAAGGTTTCCATACATAAAACAACAATCAAGGGTCAGAGGGTAAAACCCTGTCTAGTGACATTAAATAAATTAAATGAATCAGAGAGGAAGCCAGAAGTAAGAACTCTTACTGTTGGTTTAGTATAAAGAGCCATTATGGCTTCAAATATAAAGCCAGAGAAACCAAATTTATCTAGGACAAGTCTGATATTTTGCCAATTAACTCTGTTGTGGGCTTTCTCTGCATCTAATGAAAGGAAAGAAACTTCCATACTGGACAAGGTGGCAATTTGTACTAGATCATGGTGTCAGTGTGCCGCATCCTTGGTTTGCCTTCCCTGTACAAAACCTACCTGATCTTTATGATCTTTAAGAATACTGTTCAGGCAGGAAGCGATGAATGTTGTGTATAGTTTAACATCTGAATTTAAAAGAGATATTGATTTGTAGTTAGATACTACATCTTATGGCTTGCCAGGTTTGGGGATAGTGGTTATTATGGCAGAAAAACATTTTTGTTGGGGGATCACAAGAGATAGCAATGTCATTACAAATAGCGGCGAGATGTGGGGGAAAGGATCTCCGAAAACACATGGTAATATTCATTTGTTAGACTATCTGGTCCAGGGGCTTTATTTAACTTACTTTGCTCAATTACCGTCTGTATTTCTGACAAAGAAATAGAAGTGTTTAGACTTACTAATTGGGATTTAGTAAGAGAAGGAAGTTTTAGAGTGGATAAGAACATATTAATATCCAAATCTGAAGGAGGTGTAAGTTGTTCACTGAATTGCAAATTATACAGTTTTGAATAATAGTTGGCACATTGTTGGGCCATGTCTAAAGGGTTCAAGATCTTTTTTCCATTAGAGTTTGTTAAATGATGTATGTGGGATTTAGCGTGATGTATTTTAATTCTTTTTGCAAGAAGTTTAGAAGATCTATCATCTTGTAGGTAGAACTGCCACTTTAATTTTGCTAGATTATATTCGCATTGGTGTAGATATAGTGAGCAAAGATTATTTCTCAGATTTGTTAGTAACTCTTTTTAAAGTGGAGTTGGGTGTTGATTAAAGTCCACCTCCACCATTTTAATCTCGGTTAGAAGGTTATCAAGTACAAATTGACATTTCTTCTTCTTTCTGCTTTCCAGTTGGATATATACACCTCTGATAAATGCTTTATGAGCACACCAGAGGGTAGTGGGGGAGGTTACTGAGGGGCCATTAGTAGAGAAGAACTCTCTAAACTGGGATTTTAAAAAGGTTGCATTCTTGTTTTTTTTAAGTGGGTAGCTGTTCACAAAATGTGGCCCTTACCAGAACTGAGTCTACTAAGGTTAGATATACAGGGCGGGGGTCTGACCAAGTAACAAAACCAACTGAAGAAGAACGAACCTTAGTTAAAATATTTTTATCAGTAATAAAAAAATCTATTCAGGAGTGGACAGATTTAGCCGTAGAATAATAAGTATAATCTATTTCATTGGAATGCAGATAATGCTAAACATGGTGCAAATCTTCTTCTAAGAGAAGAGATTTTAAATCAGATGTAGATTTGTCTCTATGTATAGATCTGTCCATCTCCCTGTCTATAACAGCGTTGAAATCCCCACATATCAATAACCCTCCTTTTCTAACATCCTTTGCAATAGATACAATTTTTGGGAGAAATTTGAGTTGTTTACTATTAGGAGAATAGATATTAACAATAGTGTAGAGAGTTGGATTAATGTCTCATAAGAGAATGATATATCTTCCTTCTGGATCAAGAATGGATTGCACTAAGTGTTTAATGAGGATCCTAACCCCAGCTCTCTTCTGGGAAGCTTGGAATATAAAAGGAAAATGTTTATTTTTCAATCTAGAGAATTTAACCCCTTCACATTATACGTCGTTAATTTTGTAGACATTTTGGTAAACTGGAAATAAGGTATGAGCTGACAATCTTATACTAGAGATTCCAAACAGAATTTGTATACATGGCTGTACAAGTACATAGCAAACTTGAGTATGCTGCAATAACAAAGAAAACACTGCAAACTTTCAAAATACTCGAAATGATCAAGAGTGAGAATTTATTCCTCACAGAATCTATTGTGGAGCAAGTTCTGCCTATGGACCTGCAAAAAGAAAAGAAGAGACCAGAAGAGCAAGCCATGGGGAGCTGCCCTGGACACAAATAAGCAAGCCAAAACAACCCAAAAACCAGTAGTTTAAGGTTAATCTGCTATATGAGAGTGGAGTCTAGAATGCTTTTCTGACCAAAGAGGAATAAGCATTTCAGGACAAATTTGCCTTTTCCTCATCAGATGGGGATCTGCAGTAGGTTGCAGTAAGTCTCTTCTGGGGAGTTGCATGTAAATTGGGAACCTTCCTTAATAATGAAAAGCAGGGAAGCCCCAATGATAAGAAATACCTTTTTCTTGGAGCAGTTTGGTGTACTGTTGAAATTCCTTCCTTCTCAACATGGTTGGTGCTGAAAGGTCTGGAAAAATCTAAATGGCCTGAGTCAGGGAGTAGGTTTTACGCAGGTGTCTTAAAAATTCTTCCATGACATTATTATTATTATTTATTTTATAGCGCCATTAATTCCATGGCGCTGTACATTATAAAAATGAATATGGCCGATGGTGTCCTGTGGAACCTGTTGATACAGAGATTTAGGTTTAGGAATCCTTTGAATTCTGTCGATGGTCAATTCTTGTTTTCCGCAGCTAGGTAACGACATCAAGTCCGTCAGATATGAGTTGAGGAGATCTGGGGTTAATGACTCCGGAATACGCCGAATACAAACATTGTTACACCTAGATCTATCTTCCAGATCCAGGACTTTATTTGAGAGAAGGGCAACCTCCAATCTTCCAAAATGGCATTAGCATCAAACAAACTATTATGGGAAGCTGCAAAGTCAGACATTTTGTTTTCTATATGATCAGTTGTGGAGCCAATGTCGAAAAATCTTGCTTAAGCTCTGCCATCATTTTCTTTATGTCTGATTGTAGAGAAGAGCAGAACGATAAAAAGAGGTGTTAAAATTAAGTCACCGCCAGCTGTTGAGCATCAGGAAGATCTTGGCTTTCCAGGTTCATGGAATCAGCTCTTGAGGACAGTGTAGGAGAGGAAGGAGGGGGGAAATTGGAAGTTTCTCCTGGTAGAAGAATTGGATTGTGAGGAGGAGGAGAAGAACTCCGGAAGTTTTGTTGGTTGAGATATGGGGTTGTTTTTCTTAGAGGTGCCTCCCATGTTGTTCGAGAGAGGAAAGATCGAGGTACGGAGAGCCTTCTTAAAACATTTTTAATTTTATTTTTTAATTTTTCTTATATACTTCCTCCTTCTCCCTTTTTCTTATTTAGGGATGGATATATGTGTGTTTAAAGGGTTTTTCCGGGAAAAGAAGAAAACTAAATACATAAACTACATGTCTTAATTTAAAAAAATCCTAAATATCTTTATTTAGAGAAGTATGCTTGTTTTGTCTAGATAATAACCATTATAGAAGAAGAAAATGTCTCCTTGGCTACTACTTTAGTAGAAACCTGTCCTACAGGAAGTAGGACAGACTTCGAGTTACTTCCTGGTTATGCTAACTGGCATCACTGGGCATGTGCTGTGCTCAGTCATTCTAACAGACCTGTGGTATGAGGGACGGCTCTGCAGAGTAGAAAGGAGACTGGGGGCTGATGAAAGTTTGTGGAATTAACATTCCATAGGTAAGACTTGAGACACATAGGGAAAGGTTCAGTAGATAGGAGATAGGTCTGACCCTCACTGTTATGCAATAATCCGAGAGGTGCAAGGACAAATCTTATAAATCCGTATGACCCCTTTGTGGTGAGAGCCAAGGAGGTATGTTCCTGCAACAGTGACACAGATGTAAGTGCCAGACAATCAGGGTAGCGTGCAAGTAGCCTGCTTCTCATCGACTCCTGCAATGACAGACTTAGAGCACAATGATTCAATATTGTCAACTCTGGCTGTGTCCTCTCAACGCAGAGATCTGGGCTGAGAGAGGGTGAGATGTAATGTAAAGTCGGTGGGTTCCACATGTGGCAAGATGCTGAATGCTCTACTGGTGGAGCTTTACAAAGAGTGGCCCAGGAACCTCGTAACTCTGGATGGAAGAGGGAGGGGGTCACACGAGTAGTTGGCTGGATGAGAGCTCACCCCTTACTGCCCCGTTCTCATGGGCTCCGCTCCTTGCCGGGGTGGGGGGGGGCTTTTTAGGAGGGGGTGGGAAAAGGAAAAATGCAAAAAGGGGAAAAATCCCTTTTTTCACAGGGGAAGGGGAAACTGGTGGTTTGTTTTTTGGCTTTTGGGAACTATTTAAGGGATGTGCCTGTGCAGATTTGGGGCCCCCGTTGCGCTCTCCGCGGGTCGTGAGGTTTTTGCGAGGTTATTGTTGCCCTGAGCAGGAAAAAATCACCGAATGTGGGTGAATGATGACCTTTTTCTCCCTCAGTGCTGCGCTGTTGGTAACGGTGTTGATGAGGTCCTTGCAGTTTTTAATTTTAATCCCGCTTAATGTAGTCCCCCCAGGTGAATTGTAGGTGCCAAAAAAATGTTTCATTATCCGGATACTTTCAGATACGTGTTTTTTGCACTTTTGCCCAGTCCAGATTTGTTTTAGAGCCCCCTCACAGTTTTAAAATTTTAAAACCAGCAAATTTGAAAATAAACCCCGGTGAATTGATGGGGCCAAAAATACCCTTTTCATTATCCTATAATTTTTAGATATGTTTTTTGCATTTTGCCCCCTCCAGATTTGTTGATAACCACCTCACTTAAATTTAAATCCAGCAATTGGAAGTCACCCCAGGTGAATTGATAGGGGCCAAAAATCCCTTTCATTTCCGTTTTTACATTTAGATCGTGTTTTTTTCACTTTTTCCCGCCGTTTGTTGATAGAGGACCTTCAGTTAATTTTTAATCCAGAATTGTGAGTCACCAAGGTGAATTGTAGGGGAAAAAAAAAAAAAACCTTTTATTATCCGTTTTTCATTTAGTACGTGTTTTTTTTCATTTTGCCCAGTCCGATTTTTTGATAGAGACCTTGCGTTAAAATTTTAATCCCAGCAATTTTGTAGTCACCACAGGTGAATTGATAGGGGCCAAAAAAAACCTTTTATTATCCGTATACATTTCAGTGTTTTTTTGCACTTTTGCCCGTCCAGTTTGTTGATAGGGTACCTTGCAGTTAAATTTGAATCAGCAAATTTTGTAGTCCCAGGTTGAAGGTGCCAAAAAAAACCTTTTAT